>CAOLHI010004281.1:0-125944 GCA_948474755.1 Ctenosaura bakeri
TGAGTGACATAGTTAATGAGTTAGTAGGCATTGTTACCAAAGATGTGCAGATGCTGGGTATGAATTCTTGGAAAAGATAATATTTTAGGAAACTAAGTAAACAAGTTTTTCCATACTATTAATGTCAGTCAATACTAGACTCTGAAAATAATGCAACTTAATCAGCATTCCAAGTTCCAGCTCTTCAAATGCCCACAATTTTTTACAATTAAGCCCTTGAAGATTCCCAAGTAGAGATCTTTGGAGATCTCTGATCAGATCTAAGGCAGTGGTGGGCAGCTTAGAGGTGCTGGGGGCCATTTCTTTTAGATTCTGTTGGCTTTATCTGTAGAAACGTTGCTGTTTAATTAGAAAATACAGTATGATATCTAAAATAAATTGATGAAGATTACCCCCTCCAAACCTTATCTCTCACTCTCTCTACTGCTCCACCCTTCCTCCTTCTTCCTACCATTCTCTCCCTCCTTCTGACCACTCATCTCAGATGATGGAAGGTGAAGAAAAAACTATAATTGATGCTATTGTCTGTAGCTAGCTCTGTAGAAATCCAAAGTCAGGCAATTAGGAAACTGTTGAATCTGGAAAAGGACATTTCCACCCCCACTTCATCTTCCAAGGAAGGAAGCAAGGTAGGAGAAGAGAGATGAGGAGTGGACAGATGCAGGGTGAGAGTGCTGTTTGTCAGGAGGACAGACAATTAGAGTGGTGGCAGTAAAGGGATGAAGTGCAAAAGCAAAAAAAAAAAAAGGGGGAGAGGGAGGGAACATGAATAGTTTTGGCTGGGAGATGCTATGTAGTGCAGAATGGGACTTGATGTTTTTGTCTGGGAAAGCTTTTGTTTGTTTCTTTGTTTGTTTGGGCTTGTGAGAGCAAGGCTTTTTCAAAAAGTAAAAGCTGCTGTTTCAGGGATAGGTGATGGGTAGTATTAGATCAGACCAGTTTCCCAGTTGGATCATTTACCCAATCTAAAATTCCACCTGCCTTGCAAAATTTTTGTTGGTCCTTGGGCAAATCATAGAAGAACTAGAGCCCCTATTCCCAAGGCCAATTGACAGTATGATTTATACACACACACACACAGGTGTGAATCACTTATACCCTCTTCTATACATTTCATTGTAATCTGTAAAATGCAACTCTCTTAACAAGGCTGTGCTTGAACCAGATGTATAAAAGGTCAGCTAGAGAAACAACCCTGGTGACTTTTCAATCATGAAAGTCTAATAGAGTCTCCAAAAAGTCTGCAAAACCTTGAGCATTCAAAGAAAACACGGAATTCTTCAGCGCAGACTGACATTTTGAGCTCTTGGTCAACTTGTCACAACCCTTCAGAGTTCTTATTACAGTGCCACATAAGTGAATAAATAACACCAGCAGATGTCATAATAGAAATATATCCACCATTTTAAGAACTCAAACAGAATGTGTCATGTATTATGGCCTATGAAAAGAAAACATACACGAACCAGTGCTTGGAGTTTGTGGTCAGATAGACAAGGCAGAAAAAGCTAGGGCTGAATCCAAAAAAGGTGAAGGTAATGTAAGCAGTCTAGGAAAGTGGATGTATTTGTATTTGTGGAAAGTAGATGTATTTGTATTTGTGGATTACCTTGGATTCTCCCGAACTCAGGTTACTAGTGAGAAAATAGGCAGCTGCTGGGACCAGAGTGAATTGCTAAAATACTGATTTCTTCGTCAATTTGTATTTCTGTGTATACATACATACATTCAACATATTTAAAAGGCACAAATACATGGAACTAAAGGCACAAGCTTATAAATACAATATAATTGTTGGATTTAGGCAATTAAATTCCAATTAAAGCACTATTGGACCACTTAATTTGGCCTTGGCACCACAGGCCTCAAAATCTTCAAAACTAGTACTGACATTGTATTCATTACAGATGTGATTCTCCAGGAAAACAATTGCTATAGCACTCTAGTACCACAAAGCACTGCTATCTTCAAGATAATTCAGAAGTTGCAGATAGTACAGAATATAACCACCACATCCCAGTTGTGGAGAGACAGGGATATACTTCACAAATCAATTCAGTTGAATAAATGTGAAGAAGAAATCAATGGAATATATTTCATAAAACAATTCAGCACATTTTTATTTTTATTAATCATGCAAAATATGAGCCAGGAGTAGCATATGGTGGCGACTGAGGCAGAGGACAAGCTAACCACAGGCAAAACTGGGTGGCCTACTCCACCACAGGGCTCCATTACACAGCAAGTGCAACCCACTGATCCTGAAGAACAACTTCAGAATCAGCATAAAGGATAGGGAAGGAGTTGTTTCTGACCCTATACAACAACAGAGTAACGGAACAAAATGAAGCACATCTGTTTCTCCAACAAGCTAGTCCACAGTGGAAAAAAGGCAAAATGAGACAAGTAACTTCAAGATCATGAATGCACTGCAAACAGAAAAGCAGAAAAAATGACAGGAGAAATATACAAAGAGGTAGAAAGAAAAATTAAGGAGAGAAATGTCAAAGGCTTTTATGACAGCTGCCTTTTGCCATCAACTTGTGATGTTCCTATGAATGAGAGATTTCCCCATGCCTTCAACAACCTTGCTCAGGCACTGCAAACTTAAGGGCTGTGGCTTCCTTGACTGAGTTTATCCCCACCTAATGCAGTCTTACTCTTTTCTACTTCCTTCAACTTTAACAAGCATTATCATCTTCCTTTCCTCTCCCAATTTCTCTCACATCTCAAGACGTCGTTTTAAAAACTCAAGGAAAAAAATAGACATAAATAGAAAACCAAATACTTGATAAAATGAGGAAAAGGAAATGGATAGCAAGGTGTGGCAATTCCAGTGAAAATTCACATATACACATGTCCCAGACCTCCAATTTGAAATGGATAGAGATCATTCTAATATATCATTTCTGCTCCCTTTCCCATTTCCTACAAGCACAAACCCACCTACCCACATGCTCACATATGTGCTTACATGTTCATATACATCCTGCTACAGTGAAATATATTAAAAGCTGTTTCAGAAAGTGGCCAAGCACTTTTGAATCAGAAATGTATGTGTGTTTGTGTTTGTGTAAATAATCACACTGAGTAAGACATCATTCACACACAAGGCATTTCCAGCATCACAATACCTATTAGTACTGACTGGAACTTGAACTGATTCCAAACAGATTGCCTACTGCTTATCAATAGAATGTCTAATTAGTCTAGTGTGTCCATTCCATAAACCTGTCATACAAATTTAAATGAAAATTATCTATGGCAAATATTAAAACATACACATTTTCCCCTGGGCTTTAGCTAGTATTATCCCTTTCTTTAACTTGTAAGACTTCTATCTTGTTCTTTTTACCAATTTGTAGTACCAACTGTGCCTTAGATGATATAAAATACATCCAGTGTCATAGCAGCTGCTTTGGGTTAATCCAAAACAATTTTCTGCATGAATATATTTTGCCTCTCACTGGACTGTATCTCTGCAGAGCTTTCTCATATGGTATTCAGCATCAAAAGGGTCATCTAAAAAATGTGAGTAATGAACCATTTTTATATAAAGATGCATTAAGCAATAATTTCCTTGAACTGTGAGAAAACTAATTTCTCTCTTTCTTAATTACTAAATTGAATTCTAAATATCAAATATCATCACAAATAAACTGTTGCACAGATGAGGTCACTTCATTAATGGGGGAGGTGATAAGTGATCCTGAAATCTAAAAACTTCTGATTGGCCCTAGGACTTTAGAGAGGCCCTCTTGGATCCTTTTAGTTTAGAAAAAATGGCAACTCAAGGGGAACATTATAGAGATTTATAAATCCGTGCATATGGAGAAAACGACCAGAGAGCAAAGCCCCTCTACCTTTTCTCACAATACCAGAACACATGCAGTGAAATCAACTGGCAGGAGATTCTTTTATGTTTCCTTCAGCCAAGTGCAAGATTCTGCAGTGGATGAGACTTTGGTCTATTCATAAGGTTCCTGTGTTATTACAACAAAGATAGGTGCTTTCCATTTGTCCAACTGCAGTAGTAAAAGTGAAAGAGGTGAGCTAGGCTCTTCACCTACTTCTTCTCTGAAGTCTTTTTATTTGCTGAGATTGTCAGTCTTGCTGATTCTCCCTAGGTTATATCCTAGTCTCTCTCCCTCTCTCTGGCATTTTGGCTTCTTGCATTGACTTTCTTCCTTTCATCATTTCTGTCTTGTGGCTAGGATGGTTCAGGAGCTCATTAGTAGACTTCTGAACAAATGGAACGCTTCAATGCGTAACACCAATACTGTGGTAGCCATCTACTGTCAAAATCATCATTATCATTACCATGATCACAGTCATGGTGATGGTGATAACAATGTTGATTCACAGAAGTATCACTTCTTAAATGGTTCTACAGTGTACCAATATTGGCCAGATAACTGTATACTGAATAAATGAACCAGAAATACCATGCAGCTCAAGACGGGCGGGGGGGGGGATCCGAAGCTTGAAGAGTTTTATCATTATAAATGATATATGGCACAAGGATCACTTTGATAGGAAAATAGTTTGTTAGTGAAATGGGAGCAGATTATTAATCTCCAAAGTATTAAATCGGCTTTAAAGGAAAATTAATCATGCATCTACATCCAGAAATACCCTTAGGCATTTATTGATCAGAATGAAAAAAAAAAAGTGGTGAAGGCAGTGTTTATGCTCCCTATCATGAAAAGATAGAAAACCGAAGAAAGCAAGAAGGAATTTGAAACCATTTTTAAACAGCTTCAGCCTCAAAGCCCACACAAACAAGCAAAGCAGGCAAATATATGAGTGTTGCAGGAATGTATATTAGGCTAGATTATCTACAGAAAAACATACCTGGCTAAATTGAACGCATCATCGATCAAACCCGCACGATTACTGACAGAGATTACCTAGGAGGGCAAAGGAGAAAAATTGAACAGTTTGGGATGAGAAAAACAGAAGTATTTTCATACATCAGAGCAGGTTTCAGGCAATATAATGAAATGAACTTACTTTATGATTCCTCAGTAGTTGGTCAATTAGCAATTTCCAGTTTTTAATGTCATAGTTAACTCTAAAATAACCAGTTTGATTGATGTTCCCCAGCAACCAGCTTCCCTCATTAAGAGAGGAAATTCTATGATGCTCTGTAAACAAAGCATAGGGGGGGAAAGGGAACAAAATTATTGGTTGAGAAAGCTCTAACATCCTAGAATATATTTTAAGGTAAAAGGTTGAAAACAATTTCATTTACTATATATCGACACAGTAGAAAATAGCTTTAATTTAAATGTACAATATTCTTTTTCTTTTACAAAACATTGCAAACGAAATTGTCTACCCTTTCAGATGAGCAACTGGTATTTTTCATCCTAGCGACCTAATATAATCATGATCTAATTATATATGTATAATATAACAATTCCACTGCCCAAATTTGCAATGAAAATATTTAAATGTGGTAAAAGTAAATATTGACAGAAAAATATGATTGTCGTGGACATTCCTGATCAAAACTATAACTCATATTGGTTTACCTTCTAACAAGAAGGCTTTCATGAAGACTGATCTTCAGTCTGAAGGAACCAGATTAATTTGGTTTAGAAGCAGTTCTGATATTCACCCCATATGTGACAAAGACATTACAAGATAAAGTTCTACCCCATCAGTTTCATGTGGTGAATATTATTTTATGAATGAACACTCATCCAGTGACAGTTAGTATTTATCACATCAGGAAACTTGTTAAATCTCACCATTTACCACAGAGGTAATACTAACCAAATATTAGCATATACCGTTAACTTACAAGGAATGTTCATCACATGAAATTGATAAAGCAAAACTATCTCATTATACCTATATTACATCCAAAGTAAACAAAGGAATCAAACTACAGTCAGGAAAATCAACAGAACAATGCTTTATTAATTCCATGTTGTTTTATGAACCACACTTAGATACTATAACCCACCCCCTCCCCCCACACACACTCCTGCATACACACAGACTAACTTCACTTGTATTATGTTAGGGATATAAATAAGCCACTTATTTATATTTGGGCAAAAAGTGGGATACAAATAAAGATAACCACCACCACCAGCAGCAGCATATCTTTGTTTTCACTCTTATATACAAAAATTAGTAATTTCAAAAGTATTTTCCTTAGTATATTTTTCAATGAATGTTCTTTTTTATTATCTTTTTAATATCCAAAATTTTCACTCATATAACTAATAAATTCTTGTCTACATATATTATATATGAGTTCTTCTATCTCTCTCTTCCACCTCCCCTATGAATCAAACTCCTTCTTCCTTTTTACGTGTTTTCATCAGAGTTCACACTCTATTTTATCACCTTATTGAGATCCTCTTTAAGTACTTTTTCCTACCTTTATATCTGATTCTAATTTTTTTACATGTAAATAAATCTTTATTATTTTAAGCTTTCCTCATTTATGTCTTAATTACTATCCAATGCCTGTAGTTACTTTTCTTAAAAACAAAAACTGGTTTCCACTGCTTTTCAAATTGTAGGACTGAGTTTCCTCTAACCAGATTTGATAGCTTTTCAATTTCCATAATTTCACTTTTCCATTCTTCTATTAATGGCTCCACTTGTATTTTTCAATGAATTTTCACACGTAGAGAATATTTATGAATTTACACAAAAACTCAGTTGAGTGCCAAAAAAACCCCAACAACCTCAAAACGAGGGGGAAAAAACCCACCATGGAGTTTTATGCAAAAAATATTTTTTCATAAAAAGCTATTTTTTTTTCTGCACAAACAAATGTTTCATAAAAAGTTCTGAAATGTGGAAAATCTTATGACAATTGATTATTTTCTTCATGGTGCGTCTTGATGTGACAAAGCACCCTTTCTCAACAAGGATAGGAATAAACTGTGGATATTTTTTACAATCTATGTCCTACATACAGCACAAATACAAGCCTTACAAAAGAAAAACTTTCCTCAGTAATCATGAAGGTTTTGATGGTCCTCCAGTGATTCCAGAAGCACCCAACCCTCATGATGTTTCTGGAAGCAAATGAAACTGCGGACACAAAGTGACAAGCCATAACTTTTGGCCCACATTTCACTTCCAGCAATACCAGATTAGCACCCTCACATTTGTCACTAATGGTTATCAAAGTGGAAGTGAAATACAGTGAAGTGCCAGATGGGTTATCATGAGCCACAGAGTGGCTTGACTTGTGCAGCCCCGTGTTTTCTAGTCTAACCATATAACCAAATTGTTGTTAAGCATAAACCCAGAGCAGAAGTATACTTGTTATGTGCCTTGAAGACATTTCTGACTTATAGCAACCCTAGGGCGAACCTACTACAGAGTTTCCTTGGTAGGATTTGTTCAGAGGAGGTTTACTTTATGTTCCTCTGAGGCTAAGAGGGTGTAATTGGGCTAAGATGGGCTTCCACTGGGTTTCCACGGCCAGGTGGAGATTTGAAATCTGGTCTCTAGAGTCATAGTCCAATGTTCAAACTACTACACCACGATGTCATGGGCCCAGCCGAGCTCACCGCTGCCGCGGAGGCCACCACCGCCACAGACGAAGGCTTGGACACCCCGGGGGCCGCCGCCAACGCGGACAGGAGCTCGGACACGTGGGAGCGGGGCTCCTTACCAGGAGACCTGCGGGAAGTCGGGGAAGCTCCGGCGGGGGTGGGGAATGGGCCCGTTAGCAGCGCCAGGGCCGGCTTGAGGCTCGCCCCAGCGGTCGAGGTGCCTGCAGGCTCACCAGGGAGGGCAGGCCCCAGTTCCAGTCCAGAATTTCCGCCCGGCCGCGACTCCGGACCAGAGGAGACTGCCGCCCCTCCTCCCACATTTCGGCAACGGCGACAGGGGAAGGAGGCCGTCCGCTGGTCCCGGCGGCTGCTGGAGAAGTGGCTGCAGGCTGAGAGATCTCAGCTGTGAGAGCTCTCAGCTGTGAGGCCAGGCTGTGAGCCCAGACCTGATTGGTCGCAGCTGGGCTAGGGGCTACTTAGGATGGGCGCTGGAAGGGGAGGACTACACAGCAACAACCGTCGGTCTACCGCATCCTCCTCTGCCTGCATCTGGATCCGGCCCCTCCCTCCAACGACCGCGTCCAGCCTCCCTGGTGGCCAAGCACTCCGCCTTGCTGTGGGTGACGTAACCCTGCCTTAGCTTGAGAATTAGCTTGCGTTTACTTTGGGACTTAATCTTTGCTTTGGAACTGGTGTACACTTGAGCGGGGGCTTTCCTGTGGGGGTGCTGTAACCCTCTGTGTATTGGCTCCCTCTAATAAAAGCTGTTCAACTGCAGCCGCTCGCCCCGCATCTGCTTGGTCTCCGCCAGCCGCTGACACACACTGGCTCTTAGATTTTTAAAATGTGAGAGAATAGACCCACCTTGTATAAATATATGATTCTGAAAATTAGCAGATGATACGGCTGTATGTAACTTAAGACTCACCTCATACTCATTGGCTGCTTATCAGATGTTTGTGCATTTACTTTTGAATCTCCTGCATGTACAGGAATGTTGGGGGAGGGACTAATGTATGCATTTCTACATATCTCACTACTCAGAATCCTTTATTGAGTACATGTTCAAGCAAATGTCTGAAAAGGATGATATATGACCAATATGATAAGCTCAGCACATTCTTGGTTTAACCCTAGCACTGAAACGTCTGTTCAGGCTTTGGCAAGTTTCCAGAAAATGGAAATTGTGGGGAAGTTAACTTTCCACATGGCTTTGCTATACACACATTGGTGTATATGGCCAACCAGAAACATCAGGAGATGCCTTAAACTGAGTCTAAACAGAGCTCCCCTAGTCCAGCAGTTTTGACACTTACTGGCAGTGGATCTCTTAGGTTCCAGATTGGATTTTTTCCAGTCCAACTTGCCCAAGAACTACCAAGATGAAGAGAAAATTTTTGGCTGAATAAAAAATCTATCTGACATTACATGACAAGAGATGCACTTGTTTGGATACTAAATCCAAACAAAGACTTTATATGTGTCAAAATGAGCTACTTGAGAGTCCATAGTAAACTACAGCAAATGCTGGCATACAGATGTAATGAGGCATGCGTTTATAAAGAACGACAGAAAGCAGAATCTCATTATGAGCAATTTCACAGAGTCTGTAGCCCTATTATAGAATTATAGAATCGTAAGACACTGTAAGGTCCATCAAGTCCAAGCTCCTGACCTGCAGCAATACACAATCAAAGCACTCCTAACAGATGGCTATCCAGTCTCTGTTTATGACAACATAAATAACCTTAATATTACAATGGAATGTATTATGTTACTATCTGTCCATGAAATGTTAATAAATGATTGATTTCTTGTTTAATGGTGGGTTATTTCAAAGAGGCTAAAAAGACTTGGCATTTTTACAGAGTTGTTTTCTCAAAGAGAAAGACAAATCTGTGCGTGTGTTGAAATGGACCTGCATGCATGAATGAACAATCGGTCAAAAACTAGCTGATGCATTTGAACCAAAGAGTATGTGGAACTCTTGTTGCAGGAGGGCAAAATGATTTGGTTTTGTCTAGATTGGCAGTTCCCACACTTTGGTCTTCCAGATGTTTTAGATGTCAGCTCCCAGAATTCCTGATTGTGGGCCAGGCTGTATAGGTCTTCTGAGAGTTCAAGTGCAAAACACCTGGAGGACCAAAATTTGAAAACCACTGCTCTAGATGACTTCAATTGGATATGGAAATAATTTGGGCCTTTGAGGGGAGGGGATTGGTATATATCTCTGCATCTAATAGTCTAAATCACATGAAATTTCATGCACAAGATAACTGCTCCTTTTTTAGCAGTTACCTTTGCACAGGACAGGGATGACGTGGATCTCAAGGAAAGTTACTTTTCTGTTGCTAATGGAATTGGAATATTACTAACTTGTATTTTATTGCCCTTTGTCCCTAATTCACACATGGCCAAGAAAGTGAGTGGCCTCTGCCAGCAGTGAGATCCCTCTAGAACTAAACTACAATGGAAACAACACCTGATACAAAATGTATAGCTCTACCATTATCACTTTTTCCCCCTTACGATTTCTAAATATCTTTGGAAGAAGCCAATGGAGCTTTGGAAGCTTGCATCATATCTTTTGTGCTTCCAGTTGGCCAATAAAGGTATGGTTCTTTGGTAGATTTTTGATTTTGTTGTATTTTGCTGCATGGTCAGGATGGCTACCTTTCCATACATTTCCAAGATAATCAGCAGAATCACAAACACTCATGTAAATTTAACTGGAAATACTTTACTGAAACATTTCAAGAAGCCTGTATTCCAAACACTACACAAGACTATTATGACTACTCTGAATGAAAAATATTTATACATTCATGTACAAGAAAGATGTGTTAGATCTACTTCCAATGTTTAAATATATTTTTAACAGAAAAACAGTGCAGCATGCTGTAGCTACAACACTATAAAAAAATATGATATACAAGCCATATTGCTATTGTTGCACACTGTTTCATCAAAATGCTGCTAATTTATTGTTTTTTTAAAAAAATCTAGTCACCATGTTACACAGATAACTGTTGACACTATATCACTAATCGTGTTATTTTAAGAGCAAAATAGTTAAATCCACAGTAAGAGTTAGTATTTTTCACTTTTAGATGTATCAGTTCCTAATGAATCTTACATATATCATCATGGTCTGATACTGCTCACTGCACCCACAAATCTCAGTATACGGTAGACATTTCATAATAATAGTTTGATGTTTGAACAAGACTTCTATAATTTTTTTCAGCAAAATCCTTGCATGCTTCTATGTGATCAGTCTTCTAGTGTTGTGTTCACCACTGCCATTCCATCAAACAGTGTTACTCTTTTGTAGAAGCTGCAGTCACTTTGATGTGTTTGATATCTGATGGGAATGTGTAGTTTCCTTTTTGTTATAGGACATGCATAACTTTTAACTTGAGCATTATTTTAAAAAAAACATGTTTCCATTTTCACTGAAACGGGATCACTGGATAGCTGACTACTGGTATTTCCCAAGTGCCTTTTTCAGGTTGATCTATGACCAGCTTCTCATTAGAATGATGAATCTAGCAATAAGATTTCTCTTTTCTTGAAGCTGAACATTTTTGTCTTTGACCTTGATCTTGATGCATTTGGAATAATTTTTAATTCATTTCAGGAAGCTTTTAAAATTTAGAACTAGACTGGCTGCTGCATCTAAAGTTTCTGTCACACATAAATGTTTCTTACAGTATTTCTTCAATTATGTTCATGTTACAAATATCATGTTGCATATTTCCCTTAATTTCCGCAAAGTATTTGCTGAGGACTCTCAAGGGAAGAAAATAGGGTGTGTAGCTCTCTGATGGAAAGCATAAATTTTCTTTTTATATAACATTGAAACTAAGTCTGCATGACAATGATGTGCAAACTGGGGGGAAATCCCAGATTTCCATCTCCTGCTTTTTGGAAGAACATCTGAACACAAACTGTAAACCTCAATTTACATTTCTATGCATATTCAAGGCTCACTCAGCCTCACAGGAATCATCTGGACAGCCAGATCATTCAAAGTTACTGATGGTTCAAATTTTCCTCTCTGGGAGCTTTGGTTATAAAAGATATATACTTAATCTTTACCTGAGTAGGCGATACTGTCCAAAATGTTAGGGCAAGAATACCTATAGTGCCTCTTTTCCTGAAAGTGCTTGAATAAGTTATTGCTAAGTCACTAATAAGTTTCATCATCTAATGGTCTGCTCATTTTAACTTAAAACAATCAGCTGTTTCAGAATTTCTCTCCATTTCCTTCTTTAATGAATGCATTGAACTTGCAACTAGAGTTGATCAGACTCTTTTGCCAAGTTTGAGGCATGTGCTTCACCATCATGCTGGTCACACTTAACTAATTGATAATTAAAATAAATTCTTCAAAGGATTCTGTCCTCCATAAGTGTGTAGACCTTTTATCCTGTGCATTCTTAGAAAATGTACATGATGTCATCTTATCTCTAAAGAAAACAGAAAAAGAGTAATAGGAAGCCTATCCTACCTCACAAGTTTGGAAATATACACACCAATCTGCCACATTGGACTGCTGCATTGATTAGGGCTACAAGAACTATATCAGTCTTCAGTTTAAGGCTGCTTATCAAGGAACTGAGCACGTAAGAAACCAACATAAGTAGCTTTCAATTGTGGTACATTTTGCTTGGCTATACTATTATATTCAACTGGAACACCTGTGATTACAGATATTTCTAGATTCAGCTCATAGTCTGAGATGATATAAACACAATATGGGACATCTAAGGTACAAATGCATTCCCTCTTCTTTGCATTCCATAGGACAAAGTCCTAGTGCCAAAGTATCGATACCAATCATTACCCTTCTGAAAAAGTGACACATCTTAGGATGCTACATAGCTTAGAACAGCTGAACCCTAGGACTGCTGCAGTTGGGAGAGGGCATTGCAACATATCTAATCCCAGTGATTTTCTTATACGTGTGTGCTTGCATGATGATACATATGATATCAAGTTCCATTATAATGACATATTTCCTGATATGCTGCTTAAAAAAGGTGCACTGCTTATCTCCTATCTGCTAAACTATTGTTCTCCACAGGGCTACAATAATGAAAATGGGAATGAACAAAGTGTGACTATCAAGATATCATTGGACTGGAACTCTTAACCAGTAACTATGATAGCTAGGGCTGTAGTCCAACAGCACCTGGACAAGCAGCACCTTGTAGACCCTGGAATTGAAACAACTAAGGTAATCTATGAACTCAGCAGCCAAAGATTAGCTCATCAACTTATGAGCAAAAGGGAGAGAACCTTATTTTCTGCTCATTCTTCTGGTATCTATCTTGACAGGGCAGGGCAAGGAGGATAATTTTCAAGCTCTCAACTGTGGCTCACAAAAATGACCCAAACTATCCCAATTGTGTTATGTGGTAGAGGAGGAGGTTTGTATCAATTCTGAGTTAAAATGGGGAAAACTTTGGAGAATTTTACTCAAGTCTATTTCTTTTTACTTAATTTGATAGTAGGGCTAATAAACTTCTAAAATGCTAAAATAAAAAGAAGTCCAAATCCATAATTCACAAAGAACATGCAATACACTACTGCAATAAAAGCAAGTTTAACATTCTATGTACATGGAACCATGAAATATAGACATAACAAATCGTATATTATGATAACATAAACAACAATGCACTACTTATTTTTCAGTGGCACTGCTTTCTAAGCATGAGGTTTCCATTTAAGTTGTCTTTTAAATGAACAAAATGCCTTATACCAGGGTAGAAAGAAAGTAAATTGAAATCTATTGATGGATCTTTGGGTCATTTACAATAACTTAGCAAGGATTTCTGACACAAAGTTTTAACAACAGTAGCATGCCCTAGCCACTCTTAACTGAAATAAGGAAGCCTGGAGTAAACAGGAGTGTAGACTGTGAGCTCTCCTCAGTGTTGGTAGTCGGAAACAAATTACAGAGCTCAGATTGCTTTAATTTTAAGCATATCACTTTTGTACCAGGAACCAGATGCCAGATCTCAGGTAAAAAGAGAATTATTCCTGCAAACTGGAAACTTGACATGTACACATTAATTTATGCAGTTTTGGAACATTGTGAAGCCTTCAAAATGTGAAAAAGAAATCAAGAGAGCTGCAAAAAAATAAAAGTAAAAATATGAGTTAGCCTTTTAGTAAGATATAAGCAGGACATAATGAAACAGGTCTATGCATATAACTCTTTTTGTTAGGGTGATTTAACCTGTGAGAATTGTTCACAAACTATCCAAATTGTTTTGGTACATGATCCAAAATAATATGAATACTTGCCAGTGAAAGATCACAGCTTCAAAATACTTATTTCATATTTCTTTGATAAAGGAAAGGAGTGTTTTTTTCTCTCTAAAAAAGTACAATCACAGCTTTTTGTTATTATTTCTCAGATATGGGCATAGTTATTCTGACTTCTTCTTAAAAAGGAAAGTAGGAATCCTTCCATGCTATACTAGTTCAACAAGTGGTTATTGAAAGGGCGAATGATGAATGATCTTGACAAACTTCTATGCAATTTACTAGAATTTTATGTCATCACCTTTATGCTTTTGTGATTTTTCTATAGACAAGAGTTCTATTCTCATGCTTTTCTAGCAATAGTTACATTGTTTGAGATTATGTACAATTTTTCTACTTATAAAAGTAAGTACTGAAATACCACAGTGGCAACAAAATAGCAAAGGTTAAAAGCTTATTTTATCTAAAAGCATCTCTTATTCAATCCAGGAAATTCTTCAAGACAGAAACACCTGATCTTAGTGTACACAATTTATTATTTGAGTTTGTTCAAAACATAGAGGATAATTGTTAGATGTTGTCTAACTCCATGCTTAAAAATATGAACTCAATGCTTAAAACACAAACTCAGGCCTGCTTGTTTAAGCAAAAATATGTGTTCTGGAATCAGAACTTCAGGAAGTTATCTTTTTAAAATTACATTTCCAAGAACCCTCCAGCCAGCATGGTACTTGTGGCTGAGAGATTTTGCAGACTGTTGTCCAAAAACCTAACATTCCCCAGATCTTTCTAGAATAGAGAAGCATATAGCTTTATCATTTTACAGCAGGATGACACATTCCAGAAATACTAGGAAGCATAGAACAAGTATTTGGATGTTTCATATTAAGCAGGCGTGAACTTAACGTAGTGTTAAATTTACAAATTTTATAGTAACTGACATACCGCATTAAAATCATGTAAATGCATTCTGTTCATTATTCAGTTTTTTAATATCCATAAATTCTGACCTTTTAGAATTTCTGCCTTACAAATATAATTCATTATGCTTTACTCAGTTAACATAACATTTCTGTTGTGAATTTCAGCAAATCTAGTAATAATCATGTGTGATTGCAACCACTAAAATCAAGCACAGAAAAAAACACAACTGAACATAGGAAAGTTCCCTAAATTATTAATTAATAATTGATCCAGTAACATTAATCTACTAAAAGTAAAAGCAGTAAGTTACAAACTCTTCAACTGGATCAAAAGGTTATCTTAGTCTTTCACATAATCTTTTCTCTTTAATACTTTTACCCCTGCCCCCTTTCATACAAGGTGCCCTTTGCTTGATTTTGAGAGATTCTCCTTCCTCACTCTAGCCTTCCGTGACACAAGCCACAATTGTTCTAATATGTCTTTTGGACATCACAAGAGGATCTTCTCGGGTGTACATAACTTTTAACTCATAAAACTTTGAATCCAATCCAGAGTTATTTGTTTGATCCTTTTGCAGTGGAAACTGGATCATTCAACTAGGAATGCAATTCTTCATTTATTTCATTCTCAAAGGAAGCAATGAATAATTCTGGCAATTTTCTTTCCACTGACAGAAATCTGCAATTTAGAACTGATTCTATGAAAAATTTGCATGTGGGTTTTTTTTCATAGAATACAGCATTTTCTGTGCACATAAATATTATTTTCTGTACAGCAAATTCTGTTTCCTATACAGAAGAAGCAGTTTTCTGTTAAAAAATGTGCAAATTGTGCAGATTAGGGCCATTTCCGCATTACATTCTTATAGCAGGATTATTCCACTTTCAACATCCCATGGAATCCTGGGGTTTGCAGTTTACGGTGGGGCTAGCTGGGGCCAAACTGCAAACCCCAGGATTCCATAGGATGTTGAAAGTAGAATAATAGAGGTATAACAGTCTAGTGCGGAAATGGCCTAAGTCTCTAATGCAAACAGGCTTGTCAATCCAGGATTCGTCCCATCAGAGTTTCCCAATGCTCAAGAAACACATTTTTTTTTCATTCTCCTTCCCTCCTTCCCTCTCTCTTTCTCTCTCTTGGAATATTTTTGGATGTTCTTTCCATCCTTATTCTCTGAATCTCAGTAGTAAACATGCACTTACAATTTCTGGACTAAACCATTACAGAATGACTATATGTGTAAATCTGTATTTAAGGAAGGAAACCAGCCTTTCAAACAGGGAAAACACAAGTAATTATTGCATTCAGTGGGAATTAGGGAGTACGAGAAACTGCCAGAATAGAAGATCAGATCAACATTATTTTCCAGCCATTCAACAAAATTCAACATTGGGGCTTTTCCACTGCTACTGTATGCTTATTATTTAATTTTAAAAATGGGGAAGGAGAGAATAATAAACTTTGACAATAGGAAGCACAAAGGCATGGCCTTTAAACATGATCCCTGACATGTCAGAAGGCTATTCTTATCAATAATGGGCTGTGACTTGCTATCACAGTACAAAGGCATGGTAACCAAGTTTTAGGACGTAGTCACCTGTGCTGGCTAAAGCCTACACTAAAAAAAGAAATCCTACACAGACACCTCTAGTAGGATCTCTGGGATATCTTCCCAATGAGCAAGGGGCATGCTGATGTTGGATGGGATCCTGTCAGTACACTCCACTAGCAGCTGCAGTTTTCTCAACTTATGCAGCAGTGATAAAAGACAGACAAGAACTGCCAGCTTCAAGCAGTCTATTTATCCAATGTATAACTTGCTTCATGTCTGCTGTGCCCATTGCATTCCTTCTATTGCCACCACTGCCATTACTGGTGTATGTGCACCAGTTTAGTGCTCCAACAGGAATCTGGCCATCATGTCCAAGAGCTCTTTCATATTATACAACTGCAGCACTTTAACTGAACTTTAACTACCATGGATGCATTCTATGGAATCCTAGGGCTTTTACTTTGGTGAGTCTCTGCCTAGCATTCTAAATACCTCCCCCTAGGAGGGAATCATGCCTGTTAAAGTGGGATCATAATGCTATGATAGCGTAGTGTGAAAGTGCCCCTGGTATTTCCCTTATTCTATTGGTGACTCTTGAATGGTCTGCTTATGCTGTTGCAGAGAGACTAACTGAGGCTTAAAACAGATGGAAGTTTCCATGCACAAGTATTATACAGAAGCAGGTATCACTATCCAATTCATGGGGACTTAAAGGCAAATCTATAACAGGGTTTTCTGGGGCTGAGAGTGTGTGACATGCCCAAGGTCACCAAGTGGGTTTCCATGGCAAAGAACTGAATCCTGGTCTCCAGGGTCGTAGTCAAACACTCAAACCACTATATCATGCTGGCTCTCCCTTAAAGACTACACACTCTGAAAGCATATTATATATAGCATATAATATACTTGTCCTCCTGTCAATATTTGTAAATTTCAAACTACAATGATACAGATAACAGACCAAAATGAGTTACTTTCAAATGGAAGGGAAGGAAATAACGAGGTTTTTTTTTAAAAAAAAAATCTCCTGGAATCTCTCTGACATTTCCAAAAGACCCCATAAGATAGCCTCATCAGAATCTCTGTCAGCATTTCCAATCTGTCAGCAGAGGTGCCACTGCTTTACCAAAGATAATGACATTTTTCTATGTAGCTGCAAAGAAGGGAGATATTAAACCTGTTTGACTATTTGTGCTTCACCACAAAAGGAGGAAGCAGCTCTTGGAGATCAGCTTCTTCCCACCCATCTGTTAAGCATAGGGACCTTGCTTCTATTAGGATCTAACAAATATATTTGCTGATGTGACTCATTCTTGGTCCCAAATATTTACTTCCAGTAATTTGCCTGCAGAGATTTTTCCCTTAGTCACTGAAGATCTTTGAAATGGCCCAGATATGACTAGTCTGGATTAGACTGGCATTCATGTACACAGGCATATGCACCATGAGTAATATACTCACTAGTTTCTATAACTGCCATTGCTGTTGATTTTTGTTGTTGTTGTGTTCATTCTTGAGATACATTGGTGCAGGACACTATCCAGTCTCTACTTTCTTTCCCTTCCCTTTCCTATTCTATGTACATCTTGATTAGCATATAAATGAACTGAAAGGAATTGCTCATGAATAAATACTACTTTCAAATGAATTAGCTTTATTCACAGCTTGATAATTTTTGAAAGTTTCTTGGAAATATATTTAATAGTTGATCAGTGACTGATGTGATCCTAAACTGTTGGAGTTTTTCCTTCTTGATACCATCAGCGAACTGTGATATTTAGAATAAATGTGAAGAACGTATGGTTTAAGCAAAACAAAGTACAGCAAAGACAAAGAAATAGATTGACTAAAATCAGTGCTAGCACCCATATGACTGTGGTATAATGATATGACTTCTGATACCAAAATCTAGAAAGGTCATATTCTTTAATTTCACTCATATAAGGGAGGACAGAGTTTATATATATAACCTTGTAGGGTGCTAAGCTTGAATATATTACCACTTAACCACCTGTTGAAGAGTAAAAGGAAAAGGCACACAGGCTTGGTGATGGGTTTCTTTCACATAACTTGACTGAAGAAGAAAATGTTATAACTTTCCTCTTCTATGAAATCAGTTCAATTTTTCCTCTTCTGCCCAGCTGTGCAAAGGACTTCTCTTTCCTTTATTACACACTGTCATTCAAGCAGACTATGCCACTTCAGCTTTGATATAAGTTTTAGTAGGGAAAGGAAGAAAAACAGCTATGAGAAATAGCAGGTTCTACTTGCTAAATTAGTTTCCTGTCTGCTTCAGAGTAATACAAAAGGATTTTAATACAACTATAAGGGCACAATCCGATGCATGCCTATTACGGGATTGCAGTTTTAAGTGCCTTAGAGTTGATTTGTTGCTATGACTGTGTCTGAACTAAAGGCGGGGTGGGATGGAAGTGACAGAGGATGGCTGTAAGAATGCCATTTTCTTTAAGCTTGGTATTCCATGATTTTGCAGATAGAAGCGGACTATAAGGAACTATTTTTAACTTTCTGAAACATAAATGAGATAGTGCATGTAACTGAGTGTGTGAGAGAGAGGTTTTTAAACTACAGTATTACACTGGGTCTGGGCCAGATAATATGATCTTACAAACTGAACACATTGTATACTAACAAGATATTTTATCCTGCCTCTGCATTAAGTGAAGTAACTTGCAATGTTTCAACTTACGGGCCAGAATGAGAATTTTATCTGCCTCAGAGGATTTTCAGTTCTAAAAAGTTTTCATGTTATTCCTTAACTTGTAAGAAAAACATTCACAACGCTCTTTGTGCCCACCCACCCCCAAACCTGCCTTTCTTGCTTTTCATTTTTCAGAAGTCAAGTTAAGTTTTAGCATAACTAATTGATTTTTTTAAGATCAACTGTGAAGAAACAGTTCAGGAAAACACATGAATGCTTTATGAGATTCCACTGGGAGGAAAGTTTATTTTTACCTGATTTGTTAGACACCCATATAATTGCCTCTGATGAGATGTGGCTGGTATTTCCTACTGCAATTGTTAATGGAATCTGCCACAAGTAGCTGCAAGACAAAGGAGGGGGATCTAAGAACAAAAATACTGAACTGGTTCTTCTCACTTAACAGCAATCAGGGATTACATCAAAGGAATGAAACAATTTCAATAGCACAGCAAAGATTTTGATTCTAACAAGTTACTTTGCCTTCAAAATTAATTTGGTATTGGCAACAAAGTAATGAGAAAGTCATTCATCTTTCAAAAAGGATACTGATGCCTTCTTTTTTTCATACTATCATTACAAGATAGTTTCTAGTAAATTAAAGTGAGTTAAAAAAAAAACCCAGAGGAATTATTTCCAATAGCTAGAAGAGCATAACTGAAATTAATTTAAGGAGAAAGGAAGATCTAACATGAGCATTTGTTTTGGTTTAAGTGACAACATACATTTCGAGTAATGCCATTTTAAGTAGCTTCTTAAAGGCTTCTGGTAATAACATTTTCTCCCCAAATGCTGATAGTCATATCTCTCTAAATCAAGTGTAAAATGCTCTGGTTTATATCCATTTTACACAAATTTAACATATGGGAAAAATCAAGCTCCAATGTATTAATGGTACAAGATTCAAATTAGAATAATGGGCACAAAGCTCATATAGTAATTCGCTACAGGAATAATTTTATACCCTTTGTAATACATTAAATTTTTTCCCTCAGGATAATTAAAAGCACCATCGTTAGGAGTAAAGAAACAAACAATTGCTTCCCTTGAAAGATACAGAAATCAAAGTGTCTTACATATTTTGATGAAACTAATAGTTCCACTGGTATAGCTAGTATATTCTGGTCTACTCCTTGTTTGGAAAGTATTCCCCCAAATAGGACTTTTGGGGTGGTTCTCATATTTTATACAACACACTCCATGTAAATCAACTAACATGGACTTAGCACTGTATATACATACATGAATGCTCACAGAAGTTGCCAAGATAGATTTAAGGGAGAAAAAAAGTTTCAACACGCAAGGGGCATGATTCTCACAGGCCTGTTTTTTTTATGTATTCAAGATGAAATTGCAGAACAAGCAAACAAACAAAATAAGCACACACATGCTGCATTTTAAGAACATTTGCTACAGTCATGATTATACCTCATAACAACTGCAACATATCAAACAATGATTGATTTCTGCCTCTCACACATAGCTAGTAGAAAGTCTATTTTGTTCTTTATGACAGAGCAGACTTGGGTTATTGATGTGCTCTGCTAGCTAGAAACACAGGTGCTTCTAAGTAAGAGTTCGCTGGTAACTGTCTCCAACAAAATCCCAGCTTTTAGTTCTACCTGGGATGGACCCATTGAATCAAGGGAAACTTTGTTAGCCATCACTTATATAAGTGCCACTGATTCAGTGACTCTATTTAAATGGCATTAATAGTTGGATTTAGGCCTTACAGGACAAAGGTAAACCTAAGAAGCTTCTTCCTACCTCTTGTTCTACAACAGAAAATACAAAGATTAAAGACTGACATACTGAGGATAATGCAAATTGCAGACCAAGCCTCCCTGAGCATGTTGCAGTCTCGCTGCTGCCTGGAGGGGAGATGCTTGATGTCCTCCCTGGATGAGGCCACCAATGTGCAGCTGGCATGGATTGTGCCAAGCTGCACCATGTGACGGGGCGAGGCAAAGGCCTATTTAATCCTCGCCTGCCCCACACATGGTTTCTTTTGAGTAGTGTAAACTGCAGGGAGAAGTAAAAGATAGGAAAGAGTTAGGGTCCCTTTGCATGGCTTCTTAGCTATAATGGCATATCCAGACTGATAAACAAAGAGCAGAAAGGCCCAAATTTTGCTCCTGTTCTTTCTGATTTTATATTGGAGCGCTGCATACTTTTTGTTTATCCTACAATATTTTCTGTCAAAGACAATTTATTGCAGGTGCCCAGCTTGGTTTATTTTAATCAAGTATACAATCAGAAAAAACTGGAACAAAATCTGGGACTTTTCAATCAATCTGAAAGTGCCCTAAATGATGTTTATGAAGCCCCTTCATTTTCCCGGAAAACACAGCATAAGAAACCAACATTTGCTGTAAACTGTAGTTCTGCCTTGAGTCACGGAAGCCTGATTTGCTGTAATGAATTCTTGATTATTAGTACAGCTAAGAGGAAACTGATTAACCCTGATATAGGGAAATGTTCTCAACTGGAGAAATAACCATTTCAGACTTTGACTCTTTGCCACTAAAAAAAGAAATATATGGCCATATTATTCATTTGTGCCCTGCCCTCTCTGCCAAATGTAAAGGATAATGACAAGCCAAGTGGGATTTGCAAAACACACACACACACACAATGCCATTAAATTTATTGAGAGGTCAGTGACTCTGGATTATTAGGAAGGACTGAACGAGCTAACTAGTCAGTATATTAAAATATAAAGCAGTAAAAAGGGAAAGACACAATCACATATCTGTATGGCTGGCTTTTTACTATGCTGGCAATTCAGAACATGGTTATGTGTTTAAACTTCATTGATTATACTGGATTGCAGCCCATCTTTTATTGGTACATTAAGATAAAGTGCAATGTAACAGATTTTAAACTGCATCTACTTAGATAATAAAATACATACTACTGTTATAAATTTACACTAAAGTAAACTTTACCTTTTGAAAAGATGTTTAAAATGACATCAAAGGAAGAAAAATGTCTGCAATAATGCCCATATGCAGCATGCCATCTTGCACCCTGACTTTAAGTACTGGCTGACAAATATGCTTGTGGTTCTAAAGTTTCTGACAGACAGCTACTACAAACATATTTGTAAGAGTCTTTTCTTTCTCACTGGGTTTTACTTTATACAATATATTTTATTATTATGTGATAAAGGATGCAATTTTATATTCAAAATCTGTCAGTTGACTGGCTAGAAGATTCAGTGGGAAGCTTACTCTGCTGGCAGAATTCATGATGTATGGTGATACAACAGCCATGCCAGCGGAACAGTACAGCTATACTCTCCAAAATCTGCAGCCACAGACCTGGTACAAGAAACTTCTATCCCTCTAAATATTATTGCAATAGAGCCTACGTGCAGTGTCACACCCAATTAGAGCACGCCACCATGGGTATATAGAAACTCTACACAGAGATACCACAGTTCACATGACATAGGCTGTCTCTATCTGGTTCTATCTTACGTCCAGTTGAAGCCCACAAGAGAAAACTTTGTGGATGGAAAACTATGGTAGAAATGCATTTGGTACCCAAAAGAACATCCTGGCCTCACAAACCAGAAAGGAACTTGAGCACATTACAGACTCTTCTCTACCTATAATCTTTACACATATAATGCCTCAAAAATGTCAGACACGGACATTCATGGAGTTATTAGAATATTTTTTTATAGTTTCTCAGCCTGCCTGGGTTCCCAAGGTGAAGCACATCTGAGAAAATGATATTTAAAATGAGAAAAAATGATATTTAAAAACAAACCCAAGCAATGAAGGGGGGGGGGTTAAGCCACCCACCCACCCACCCGCACACACACACACACAATTAAAACAATTTGAAAGACCAACCAAAGACCAAGACTATGGATCAAAAGCAATATAAAAAATGCAGTCTTGGTTGTCTCTTGGAACCTCTAAGGGACAGAGCCACCTGGTTTTCTTTGCAAGGGAGTTCAGCAACCAAAGTGCTGGTTATAAAGGAAGTCAGAAACACCTAGTTGCAATGCACACCTTACATATATATATGCATGGGAAAGAGAAGTCTGGCTGCACTGGCTGAAAAGAAAATAACTGGCTCTGCCAGTTTTTGCTGTATGTGAACAGTGTGCCCTATCTTGATTATTCTTTTAACAGTGCAGCTATACAGAGATGACACATTCATCCGCACATACATTTAAGCCTTCTGTAGTCAAATTTCATGGTGGTGGTTGTTGTATGCCTTCAAGTCATGGTCTCCAGGGTCACAGTCCAACACCCAAACCACTACACCACACTGGGCTCTCCATGCCTCAGTCATTTTCACCACTGGCCAAACATTCATGAGTACAGATGCAACGAGCAGGATAAAGAGCCAGTGAACACATTTTTTATTACAGTCTCTAAGGGTAAAGAGTTGAGTGTCATTCTAGTCCCCACAGATAAGGAAAAGGTCAAAGCCAGAGCATTAGCAGGCAATGTCAGACAGCACCACACTATCTTCTCTATTCTCAAAATTTCATAGATGTTTTGCCTATGTTTCTTCTTGCTTTCCACTGGCTGCTCTCCCACAAATAAAGGATGAATTCCGCACTCTGTTGCATGCAAGCCAAAAGGAAGGCTGACTCCATCATCAAACAGCCTTCAGCAGTTCCATCTTGGGTTGGTAACCTGCTTACAAAAGGCAAGGGCCAATGCCCTTGCCAACTCAGGTTGTTCAACCAACAGATTTTTATCTTTTTAAGCAATTCCTGATCAGGAACTGGTGAGACAAGGGTGACTTCTCCTAAAATGCTGTTATCTGCAGTTGTGAATAGCCAGTGAGTGATGCAGGGATGCCACAGTTCTATTTGTCCTTAGATCCTGACTAGCTACTATCACCTCCTTTTCTTAAATGAAGATGACTTCTGGTTTAGTTTAAAGAATAATTTGATACTAAAACAGCCAGGGGGAGATAGCCTGTGAATGGCAAATTGTGCCCTACAGAAAATGGCAAATATTTGCCATTTTTAGAATCTTTTTCAGGGACCCAGTACTGTAGAGCAACACTCCAAGACATAACAACCCAGTCATCATGATCAGATGGCAACCCCATACATCATTCCCCTTTAAAAACCACTACATACCAGATGCTGTGCTTTAACTGTGAAATATGCATTATTTGATGTTAGACAATGGTAAGAATCCCTTTTACCCACCCTAGTATGGTTTCAGCTGACCTTTAACTTGGGTTTGTGTGCTATTGGAGATTGGTCAAATGGCTCTGGGCCAGAAGTTCCTCCACTATCACCTCACCTTGGACTCACCTTAGACTACAAAGGTAGAATGAACTCCACTATCAAGCTACTTGGAAAAAAAACATTGGAAGTTAGGAAAGAAAGGTAGGAGAAGGGCGATGAGCATGAAGAGGTCAGAGCAATGAACTCTCCTGGGATACATGGATGGTTAGACACCACAAGCAGCAGAAGTGGTCATGGGGTTGCCAAGGGGTTGCCAAGGGGTTGCAGAGGGACTGAAGAGCTTGTTGGCCCATCCAGGAGGCAGGTTATTGGTCCATGGAGTTTTTTTCTGCTTGTTTCAAATGAGCATAATGAGGGTGGACCTTGACTTTACTAGTGTGGAATTGTAACCCGGATTTGAACTTTTGTGAAAAAACCAAGTTGTTCCACCTCTGTGAATTTCCACCCCAAGTATCTCCCCAGGTACAACAGAAATAATAATGTTCTGATGGTGTATATGTTGTGTGGTACAGATCGGTGCAGAACAAGTATAGAGGAATATGCTTTGCGGAGGACATGCCTTTCGGGTTTTGCAAAAGGCAGTCCTAGTTCACCAATCACTTGTATAAAGATGCATCAATGGACATGATGTAAACTGGGTTACCATAAATCATTAAGATAGGTTAAAGCTTCACCACAGCTGAATTTTTAGTTTATTGGTAGTTTGGATGCTTGGAAGGAGGACATTGCAAGCAAAATTAGAAAGCATCAGCAATTTCTAAAGATTCATTGTATGGTGCTATTACAAAAACAATTCTCTTAATGACTCCTGTTTCTCTCACCTACTTTTTGAAGATTAATTAACCTTTGCCAGTAATTTAAGCTTATTACAATAATGGGTTTTTTAAAGTATAGAACAAAGCAAAATGGTAAATTGTGTTAGGACACCACTGCTATAATTGATCAGTACTTGTGCACTAAACCATAAACTCTATGGCCCTAATGTTGCTACAATTGCAGGCAACTCACATATAACAACTGGTATCCCTGTGTATGCATACCTAATCTCTGCAAAACAGCCATTTAAGCATTTGGCTACTTCAACAGTATTTAGATTGCTATTGCAAGGTGGGTGGACATGGGCTTCTGCAACTCACCCAGAAGGTTGTAAGTTGAAGTTCCTAAGTTGAAATTGGTTTTCCCTTTCAAATTATTTCTTGAAATCTTTTTCAAAATATGTATTTGCTTTTCAATAAATCTGATCTATTTTTCACTCTCCCCAACTTGCTTTCTGTCGTAAAGATGTTTTCTTCCACATCTTCTACTCATTAGAGCACACAGCCAAGTAAATTACTGAACCCTATTTATTATAAGCACTTCAATGTCTTTGGCTACTCAGTAGTCAGTGACATGAAATTTTAAGATATTCAGAAAAGGAGGACTATAATTAATGCCATTTCCTTGTTTAAATCAATAATCACTGTATCCTTTATAAACAACATTAAATGTCATGAAAGCAAACTAAATTGGGATCTTGGGTCTGTTTTAAATTTTAAACTTCAAGGCAAGCAATGTCAAATTAAGAAAGACAAAGTAAACTCTGAGGCTGTGTTTGCATGTTTATTACTATTTTTCATCATGAAGATTAAAAGAGAAGCAAAACTAGAGTTCAGTTACTGGCTGAAACTCATGGCTACATTTCTTTTTCATCAAGGTGGCATAAACACATAAAGCCACTAACTGTAGAGGAATTAATAGCAATTATAACCATGTGGTTAAAATCCTTTCAAAAGCAAGTTTGTTTTAAGTGAATAATTCTTTTCCTTTGAAACATATTTTCTGTTTGACCAAGAAACAGGAAGGAAATCCAAACATTTAAGCTAAAATGTCATCAATATGTATACTACAAACACAATTGCTACCCTTTTGCATCTAACCATCTGAGTCCTGCAATGCTGTCTGGAGACAGTTTTAGGCTGGACATCAGTGGACAAAGTATACAAAATACTTGCTTGTCATGTCCCCTGATCCTACACTTAGTAGGTGGTTCAAAGCAAGGTCTTCTTTCACTTAATGAATCTCAAGAACAGTTGTATGTATACTTCGGAAATTTATCTCTAGCACCACTAAGGTTGTTGGCATATAAGAAGCTGTTGTATTAAAAATCTCATTTTAATGCAAAAGGACTAATTTGCCAATCCTGAACAGGTACCAGAAGCCTAAATAGGGATCCCCCTTTATCCATGGTCTTGCTTTCTATGGTTTCAGTTACCTGTGGTCAACTACTTCCTTCCCAGACTCACCTTCTGTCTTCTACCCTTTGTCCCAATCTGTCCCCCAGCATCCAGGACAAGCATCCATGTGACCTGCTCTAAGTCTTGCCACCTACACCTTGCCCTTCTGCCTGCTGTACTCCCACTTTAACTGATCCTCCACCAACACTGTAAAATAAGATTCAGCACGATTAGCTGTTTCAGTGATCCATGGGGGGTATGGGCTTGGAACTTATCCCCATGGATAAGTGGGGGTACGTATTTCTTCCATTTCTGCAGTTCTCCAAATTTTGCAATACCATTCTCCAGTGCAAAGTTGTAAAAAAATGCATAAAATATGAGGACTTTGTTCATAAGGTATACATTTTTACACACAGTTCTTCCAATGTATAACTTTTTGTACACATTTTTATTGATGCATACTGGGAGAAAAATGTATGCAAAATGCTCAACATATGGTTAAGGAGAAAAGTGTACATTTAAGTATTCACTGGGAGAAATTGCACATAAACTTCAATATGAATTTTTCTACTGCTTTTCTATTTGCATCCTGAAACAGAATGAGATGTATACACTAGGGTAATCTTTCTGACACCTATTCTAGAAAAAATTAGGAAAACCTCCTCTGAAAACAGTTAGGAAAACCTAATTTAAGGCTAAATTTATATAACAGAACTAGCATATAATGAATGCATCACCGCATGATAAATTTCTTTATTATGCACACTTTATTACATACTTGGGACCCTTAAGTATGGCTCCTAAAGCCCACGGGAGTCCCACAAAGCCTATAGACCCCACAGACTGCAGGCTTCAGAAGCTTTGTAAAAAAAAAATAGGACTGGTTTTGGCTTTTGGCTTGAAAACCAGCTAAGCCTCTAAAAGTGCCTAAAAATGTGCCTTGTGCTTCCCTAACTCAGCCCTTCTAAATCTGCCCAAATTAAAAAAAGAATTAGAGAAAAATCAGCCAAAATGGAGGTCAGAAGTGACATTATGTCAGTTTGAGTGCACATGAACGCACTGGGGCAGCCTGCCAAACAGATGCAAGGGAAGAGAATGCCCCCTTCCCTGCACTGTTGGGCAATGTCATAAGTATAGATTATCTGCTTGAGAAATCATTACATTTTTCACCTCAACCATATAGATATACCAAACCTACATTCTCCAGTTCTTAAATTGCTAATGTTAATTTAAGTAGAAAAAAATTGAAAAAGAAATAAATGCCTATTTTCTGCATATGAATCTAAAAATAAGTTTAAAAAACTGAAGAAGAAACCATCTGCAGCTGGTACATTTAAGTAACATCTTATTAATGGTACAATAAATTGGTAAGTAAGATCCCAGGGCACAGTCTGAGTATGCATGATACAACCACTTTTCTGAAGCTAAGCCAGTCTGAGTCTGGTCAGTGGCTGGATGAGAAATTTCCTTCATAGCCCCTGTGCTGAGTTCCAAAGTGAGAACTAAATGTATCGAATAAATAAATTTAAAAAATCTGACTTATACTACCTTATTAAAGTCAAGAAAGAAGCATCGATAAGCCAATAGAAGTGTTATCGTGCTAAGTGCTATAAAGGTTAAATTTTGCTAAACTTAATGACATCAGCAAACTATTTAAATATAAACGGCCACTCCTAGAGGCTGCCAGGAGTGTCAGACAAATGTGCGATCTGGAGAGCTTGTAGACGTTGTGAGGAGTGGAACCACCAGGAGATCCAGAACTGCACTTTGCCAACGACTGCCTTAGAAAAAAGGCAGTCTGCACTTCAGTAATTTGGTTCATAGTGTTGCCCAATCACTTTTGGCAGTTCTTCAAGACAAAAGTGCCTGATAACACTTTTACTATCAACCATTACATTAAAAAGGAGCAAAATATGGAAAGGACGTATGTTAATTTATAAACTGCTTTTTTCTGTCTCTCCCCGCCGTTCTACTTATTTTCTCTTTTTACCCATCTCATATTGTTTTATATTCTCTTTATTTGTTGCTCCTATAACATAACATAACATAACATAACATAACATAATGCATGTTGTAAAATTTTTGTAATTTAAAAAATTGAGGGAAGATATTGTGACTCAGATTCATTCCCTATAATCTAGGTGTCAATTCCCAGATTAACTCTCTGCTACAAAAAATGGGGTATAAAACAAAAACTACAAAAATAATCTACTAGGCCTATAGAGTATATAATCTTTCAAAATAAATATATCTTAGCCTGGCACAGCACTAAATACTGAGTTTTACACACACACACACACTGATACGGATAATCTAATAAATTAGGCAATGCCCATCAGGGCCAACCACTTCCCATTGGAAAGATTTGACATTATTTTCCCCCGTTTTTCAAAATATATTTAGGGGAGGGCTGAACAGGACAATATGCACCTTTTGGATTTTTAGACTGCCAAAGGCTTACTGGTATACCTTATACATGATGAACAAATTCCTCATATGAGCAATAAAAGTAAATGAAAAGAAACTGTTTGAAAATATAGGATTTCCCAGATGTGAATATAATGGTGTGGTCCCAAATAACACATGTGCTCAATCTCAAAAACTGCTGTGGATACTCAGAGGCACCCAAGCAGCTTAGGAATGTGATATACACAGCCTTATAATTCAGTATAATTCAAAAAGGGCATGTTTGTATAACCAACCCCCTTTCTGTCCTTGACACAATCTAACTGCCACCCTGGGCAAAGGGAAATAACCTGTGTGATCTAACTAGATGATGGAAATGCAAAACTGAAAAGTATCTATTTTTTAAGCCCACAATACGCTTGGTTAAGTATATATTATTATGTTTATGCTACCCTGCTGAAAGAACAGGAAGCCCTGTTCTGCCAACTGCATGATTACTTCTCATTAAAGAGCTAGCTTGTGCATAATGCAGTGCCACCTGTATAAGAGCTACAGGTAACTGTAAAGATTTTACAAAGAATTATAATTTACTACAATAGAGTCAACAAAAAAAAGAAATGCATAGAGTTAAAAAAAAAAAGTTGGCAAAGGATATTACCTCAGGAATATCAGCACTAGTACCTCAGAAAGTCCTCTCCCATTTTCCTGTATTTTGTTTTTAACCTTAGGAATTTTAGCAGTAGTTCCCTAACCTCCCCTTGTTTTCTCACTTCAGAAATCTCATGAGCAGTGCTTAAAAAAAAACAACTCTGTTTCACTTCAATGATATCTAATATTGCCCAAATGTGTATCTACTACCCCAAAGGGGATCTCCTACTTTCCTATACCCCTCTTTTTTTCAAACCTTGGGAATCTTGTAAACTGTGTTTCAAAGTGCCCTCTCCTATTTTCTGTCCCATTATTGACTTCAGGAATCTTACCAGCACTCCCTCAGTCCACTCTCGTTTCTTTGTTTCTTTTTTCCCCGTGCCTTATATATCTTAGCAGTAGTTTCTCAGAGAGGTCTTTCCTCTTTTGTAGCTCTTTTAAAAAATATTTCCCAATGAGTTATGGCAGCATCCTTTTATAGGTCATGGAAACATGAATTTCCCAGCATTTGGAATGTCATCATGGGAAGGGCAACTTTGGCAACAGCTGGTGAATTAGGGCTGAACCATTTTTTGTTTGTTTGTTTGTAGCAAGTACCGTATGTGGAATGTAAACCTGAAACCTGATACGGCAGCTTAGACAACAACCAACAGCACTGAATGAAGTTTGAATTATCTAGTATAATATTCTGATGTGTTAGGACTGCCACAGACACACAGATGTTATCTTTTATTATTGCATACGCAGAGACATTAAAATACTAACGGGACGGGCTTCCCCTTTAATCCTAACCCTGGTTTTAGAGTGCCTGCCCCAAATCACTTACAGGGAGAAGAGAATGGATTATTAATCAGAATAAATATTGGGAGAAGTTTTAGGGCTGCTCTGCTCTAACAAGCTTAATTGCAGTATACTGGCAATAAATTATTATTAGAAACATGAAATAAAGCTTTCTGCAGTCAGTTCCTCAGTGCCACCCCACGTACAGACTTTTAATCTCTTCCATAACACGTGGATGTGTTCCTCACAAGAAGCTAGCCATGGTGTTACTGTCCTTTTGGATCAACAATTTTTTTTTTAAATGCCTTGGTACTCTGACTGATCTTAACAGAAAATATGACAGGATATAAGGTTAATGAATAATCCAAGTGTTGCATGATGCTGTTCCATCTTATAGTAAGCTTTTAATGATATACAGTCATTGATAGCAACAACATGGCCTCAAACAGTATAATTCATGTATTTTTCTCTGTTCAAAGTACATCTTCTTCTGTGAATTGAACTGAAGCATGCATCAAATTAAAACAAAGGAGAAAAAATGAATTAGAAACAAATATTGAAGGTGTTTTCTCAACGCTATAGCATGTGAAAATGATGGCAACCGAGAGATGGCTAAATTTCATTGATACATGTTCTACAGCATAACAAATCACCACTCTATTTTAATAGATCTTTGTTTTCAACAAGACTGCATCTTGTTTTCCTTGGGGTTTTTTTGTAATCAAATTTTCAACGGCTGCATTTAACTGACTTCATTTGCCACTTTAATATCTATGTTAAACTGAGATTTTTCAGACTGAAAAATCAAGAGACCTTTTCCACCCTCATATTAATGTTTAATTGTACTCTCCACAATGCTACACCATTGGCACAGGCAAACATCAGGATAAGCTGACTGGGATAAACTAAAAGAAGCTATTACTGAAAGTCTGAAAAATAAGGCCTTAGGCTTTCATCTAGATATATATTTCATATTGATATCTGCCACTTATCTACAAATGTGCTGTGGGTTTAAAAATAAAAAGAGAAGTATGCAAAGAAGAAAAATGCACAGGTACTGGCACCACTACGTTAAATATAGTATATGTAATAACACTATCTCAGATAGTACCGTATTTTGCTTATAATTTCTTATTTTACCATTATTATGAGAATTTCTTATTACACACCAATGTAATAAGCACTGAGACAATTGAAAAGTGCAGTAGTTATACTAGGAACTGTAAGTACCTGTTGTTTCCAAGACCAGTATCTTTGGTTTTGACATCAAGGTCATAAACGAAGTGTTCTTGGGAGATTCCTACAATATTGTCTGCAGTTTCATTTCCCATGATGGTGATAACAGGATAACCCATCTGGAGTGTCCACTGATCCATTACAACTTGAATATTCACAAATTTCCCAACCTTTTTAAGTGCCTTTGAACAAAAAAGAACATAAAATCCCATTTAACATGCTGGTGCAATATCACCAATACTATATCTTACAGGGAAAAAGAAGAATTCACATATTCTCATAATGTTCTCTATGCAGATACATTAATCTAAATTTATTTTAAGCAGATTTAAAGATATATAATTCTGTGGATATATAATTAAGATGATTCCAAGGAAATAATATGCTTAATGTTCCCTTATACTACCTTTGAATAATAAAAACTGTAACAATAACTGCAGTAAAGTTCTAAAAATTGATTCCTCCTAGTAAGTATTGCTCCTCAGGGGGAAAAATGGCAATAACAATCATACTTGCCTACAAGGTATGTTAAAGTGCTTTACCTCTGACAGAGTGTCCCATAGGTCCTTTCTAGCAGCATTGCCATACTTGTGAATTGTTAAATAATCCTACAAAACATATACAAAGTAGTCATTATTATACAAAAGCCAAGCTCTCCCAAGCCAACATACTTAGACTGTTTATATCATAACAAAAATTATTTTTATCTATATATTTTCAGCATAAATAAGAACACAAATATTTCCTGAAGGCACTTTTCAACATGTAAACAATGGTGGTAAGAAACAACTTTCCACAATGTTATTCTATAAAAGGAGCTCCCGTACTGTGATCTCCTCCCCTCTCTAATTCATTTTCTGATTTACATTTTCAAACTGTTCTTTAAACTTGTGCATCATTTCTGTAGCTGTTTCCAGCAAATCTCGCCACTAACGGGAAAGTTTCCAGAGCTAAGTGCTACTTGTTATTTGAGCAGACTATCTTGTGGCTAATGTCAAAAACCCACAGACTTAGCTACATCAGTTATTAAATATTTAAACAAGAAGTAGACTATTCAGACCACAGCCTCATGCCTAATGAGGTTTTGTAAGTAGATGACCTCTCTTTTGATTAAAGAGAAATGTGTAACTCCATCAACCCACATGGTACATATTCTACTTTGAAGCCTTTCTTTAAGAAGCAGGCTTATTTGCAAATAACTAATACTATGTACTCAATCAGCTATATGTCTTTCAAGGAATTACACTGGATAATGTAATTTTAAGAGACCTTTTTGGTCAGTTTTAGTCCTCAGCTTACCCTCTCACAAACACACAAGTATGAGGAATGCACAGAGTTCCAGAAGTTGACTACTACTCCTATAATCCTATTGATCCGACTGAGGCTGATGGGTACTGAACTCCAGAATTAGAATCCCCTTTAACCTTGCTGTAAGATCATTTGGCAGCAATTACTTTCTTAACCTAGATTGGTTTTGTTCAAGGCTGTTAAGGACCATACGCCATAAATGAATAATGTGTTTCCCTCTAGATGCTGTTAAACTCCAACTGCTATCTATCCGGTGGACATGGCCAAGGATGATGGGATTTGTACTGCAGAAGCATATAGAAAGGCTTGAGGTTCCCTCCTCTGGCAGAAGTTAGATCTACAAATAGGTAATGGTTCATGCTCGGAAATTAAATCAGAATGTATTAAAATGGATTTTATTTATCAAGTATAAAATGGGATTCCCCTGCATCTAAATCTTCATTACCTTAACTTTGAAAAAATAGTAGGCTATAAACCTTCATTCATGGAAAAAAGGTAAAACTGAAGAAATTGTGCAAACTGAATGCTCTCCACAGTGTGTGAACTAGGTACTTCTGTAACAATTACCGTTGATGAAGCAAACTTTCTGATGTAAAAATTGCAAGCGTCTCTGACAGATTTAACTTTCTCTCTGCCAACTCATTGTACAAAATGTAGCAACTCCCATATAATCACATGTTAGAAAAACTAAATGAGAACACTGACTCACTTAACTACAATGTGTAATTTTAACAATGACATGAAAATAAGTGTTAGAAAAGACAGTACCCTATCTGCTCTTCCAGCTTACTGTGCTGCTAGCTATCTAAAAATAAACAACCATACAATTCAGTAAGACATCCAGTGCTTTTTCCAGGAGGAAAGCTGGATGCCTTTGAAATTATAAAACAATTGCCATGAACGTACAAACAAGTTGGAGTTTCCAGGTCAGTCTCATTTCTCTTGAACAAGAAGTCATAATCGACGTCGATCTCATGGTAGCTGCTGGAGAGGATGGGTTGATGTGTAGAAGTGTTTATATGTGGGGGGGGAATAATATTGGTTTGTTTCTGTCTTCATCTTCACATTCTCAATTATCAATGGATTGTTATTTCCTATATGAAAACTGTAGTTGTGATGGCAGAACCAAAAAGCCTATGGCAGTACTAGAATCTGAACAGAAGGCCTCACTAATTACTGCACTGAAATTGCTCTACAACAGACAACGAATGCTCAAGAAAAGGTCTTTCAAATTTGAAGATGGCAATGTACTCACAAAATCAAGTAAGTTTAGATACTGGACAACTGAATGAACAGAATCTAATAGAAATCCCACATCCGGATCCTTACTGGCTATATTATACAGATTTCCATAGCCCAGTGGTTCCCAAACTTTCTTGGTTCATGGCACCCTGTCTCAGTAATTTCTTCATGGCTCTCCTCAGCAAAAAAGGAAATACTTAATAGTCCTATTTCTTAAGCAGTCAGATCCAAATAACTTAAGTATTTATGTCCTAACAACTTGCATGATTTCCAGAAGATAAAAACCAGGACCACAACCTTCCTTCCTCTCTCAGTGGCTTGAAGCAGCAACTACTACTGTTGCTGTTTTGTCACAGTCCCACATTTTCCACTGCTGTCTCTATCATCTCCTTATCCCTCTCCTCTAGAGCCCTGCCCAAACACCAGTTGTTCTTTGATCACCCAACTGCTTGCCTGGGGAGTGGTGCAAATTGCTGGGGTGGAGCAGAAGCATCACCAACTTGGAGAGCTCCATCTCCATCTCCAGAAAGGGAGCTGCAGCTTTGCATGGTTGGTGAAGCCTTGGCTAGGTTGGGCACAGGATGTGGAAGCATAGAAAAAGAGGGAAGTGACTTGGCACTTTGCAGCACATTGCTGCTGCAGCACATCCGTGACCATGAGGATGGAGGCCAATACCCCTGCCTCCTCCTCGGGAGCAAGGAAAGAGGGAAACAGCCTGGGCCTCACTGCTGGAAGGAGCTTCTGACACTTCCATCACCATCACACACACCTTTGGTTCAGTACTAGTTCATGGATGTTTCCCCACATAGGGCTATCACTGAGCCAAGAAGGTTTAAGGTTTTGATAGTACCAGCTGCGACACTATCAGCAGGTTGTAGAGTGCTCCCATCTTGCCCCACATCCGGGACACGGAGAGGAGGAGTAAGCTGCGGCTTCCATCTCATGGTCACTGCTTCAGCACCTTGGCCCTTAGCAACATGTTGTTGCTGGTGTACACTAGGGACTTCCTCCCCTTGTGCATGTGGTGGTGAGGTGGGACCAGGCTCAGACCTGCAACTAGTTGTGTTACTGCTGCTGTCAGCACCACAGCAGCCCTCCTCAGCTCAATGTGAGGGAGGAACAGCCATGGAACAAGTGCTGAACCAACGTTGTATATGGTGGTGATGACACTGGTGGTATTCCTTTTAGTAGCAGGGGCTAGCCTGCTCTTGTCTCACCTTACTTCCCTTCAGGAGAAAAAGAAGGAAGTGATGGTCTCCATTGTCATGGTCAGTGCTATGCAATACCAGCAACATGTTGCAAAGGGAAAAGTTACAGTCCTATTCCTTGTCTTTGTTGCTGCTGCTTCCTCTAGCCTGCAAGGTTGCTAAGAGCTGAGTCACCACTCTCCTCCTCTTCAGAGCTAAGCCAGGTAAAAACATGAGGGTTGGTGGATTAAAACGTCCCATAGTACCTCTGTGAGTTTGCTGTAGAGACTTGAAGCGCTGCAATGCACAGCCTGGGAAGTCTTCCCATAGGCACTGCTGAGAATCTGTTGCAATGCAAAAGCTTATGGATCCTTAAAAGATTAGCACATTCATTGTGTTGGTAAATTTTATAGTCTTTAAGGGACCACAAGAATCTTTACTATTTTATGAGAACCTATTTCCATTATTTCTCTACATGTGTGTAATAACAGGATTAATCTAAAAATATATTCCTATTAATGCCAAATGTTACATTTGAATCTGCCTGATGTGTATAAGAAAAGAAAAAAAACACATCTTGAAATGGATGAAAATCTTTTCAAATCCCAATGGACCACAATGCCACTTAGAAATTTATGACGCTTACTCTAAAAACTAATGAGAGTTCTGTGCTGCTGTGACCAATGTAAGATGAGTATTTCATTCTATAATTAAAGTTCCCCTGATGATGGCGTAATTTTGGGCTGTATATTTTATACTGTTTTGCTATACACAAAAGATGTGAAGAGCCTTTACACTTAACTCTATCAAGGCAATTAATCATTCTTAACAGTCTACATTAGGCGTTACAATTTATTTTAATTTGCATGGTGAAGGTTTTCAAGAAGAGATAAATGTTTCCGCATTCTTTGGCCTTTTCCTTATGAGAGAGACTCTGGAAGCTCTGGTTCCCTTTTAAATATCAAAATGTACTATTTTACTAAATATATAGGGAACTCTATAAAGAAAAAATAATAAAGACATAACACTCTAAATGAAACGCAAGCTAAAAAAATTATAATACAAACCAGCACTCATTATAAGTTATGATATTTCTGTAGCACCCAACTGCTCTAGGGCTAGAGTGATTGTTCCATACTCTGCTTGTAAAACTAGTAACTGTGTGATTGTGCTCTTAAGCCTCTGAGATTTGCAATGAGTTTATAATGGAACTAACATGGATGTCTTTCCCCAACAATTCCAGCTCAAGTGTTTTGCCGTGGGAATGGTAAGCAAGCAAATATAATCCTTAAAACTCAATATATCTGAGCATATACTCCTTTAAACTGTTATTTTATCATGGTATTGTGAGTCCAGCCACATTAACATCCTGCCAGAAAAGAAAAGACATCCTCCTTCTCCCCCTGAAATTGAAAAAAAAAAATCTCCTTTTGTTGTTAGGGTTACAATACTACACATTATAGTGGTAATTCATTTTATTTAAATTACTTTTATCACATGAAATAAAAGTAATTTAAAAGTAACAGCAGTTACTTTTATCACATGAAATAAAAGAAAAATGCACTTTGTGTGTGTACAATTCCACATCATACTGCAGTATGTTTTAGCTTGGGGTGGGAATATTATGGCTCTCTACAAGTTAAAATGCATCTCCCAGCAGTCTTCACTATTAACTATGCTGTCCAGAGCTGCTGGGATTTGAAGTTCAACAACATCTGGAGGGCTACACAGGCTACACCCCTGGTTCAGCATATTGTGAATGAGCTAGAATCAGCTGCAGTGAGCCACTTGCCTGTGAACTTTCCCTCCTCCCTAGAAAAATTTTTGTTTGTTCATTTCAGCTTAACCATGATTTTTCATATCTTGCACAACAAATTCTATTTAGACTGTGGCTTCTGAAACTGGCTTTCTTAAATTAATCATTTGTACTATTAATCACAATTTCTGGTCAGCATGATATATCAAACTACTCTTAACTAGAAGGTGTTATCTTCCTGGAAGTTGTCTTCCTGGTCAGAAGGATACAGTGTGAGATCCGAAAGCTCACTGCAACTTGGGTAGGTTACACTAGAATGTGGTTTAGCAAGATATACAAGCAAGGTAAATGAGAAGGCCTCTAAATGAGAGGAGGTTTCCCCATTATCCCAAGGTGGCAGGTTTGAAAAAGCCAATTTTTCCATATGTTTCAATTTTCCAAAATCTAGGAATCATTTGGCTGGACTATTACTTATGAAAAATACCTACAGTTTTGGTTAAGATGCTAGTATTTTCAATATATAGGCATACATGCTCCTTGAGAGCAGTTAAGAACTTCTGTTTTAATCCTGCAATATGGGTGCAGCAGTTGCCACCATATAGGTACATAAGTACCACCCTGATTACACACTCCACCATGGAAATCTAAGAAAGTTGCTTTAAGTAAAACTTACTTTAACTTGTGACAAGTGCCATCTGGTTATTATTTTAAGCAAACATTTTAAACATTAACACATCCTGACAATGCTGGGCCGTGAAACCAGATGCTTTTCCATTCCTTGGGGTGATTTCTACCTAAGCATCTATGTTCTAAGCAGCTGTATAACCAGGTAGTTCTTTGTAGCTAAGCTTACATAACAGATACAACTGGGAAATTAAGCCTTTGGAGTACCTTACTAATTCAAATTCCATCAAACCTCTAGAGAACTCGATTGCAACAGACCTCCAGTTGAGACAATAATTAAGTTGTAAATAAATAAACCAAAGAATATGCCATTTTTGCTCTAGTTGTTGCTGTTATAAACATTCAGAAATCTAGAAAACTTTTTATCTTTCCAATATATTCACCTCAATCTTCATTATAATTATTTATTGATAATTATAATGAAGATTGAGGTGAATATATTGGAGAGATAAAAAGAAAAGTTTTCTAAATTTTTGAATGTTCATAATAAACACTTAATTCCTGGTGATTGTTGGAAATTCCAGCTTCTAAACCCCTACTCTTGTTAAAGTGACTGAGTCAGACACTTTTTTAAATATTGGTATCTGTCTTGAAAACATGTTCAAGGTTTCCCTGGAAAATGTTCTTACAAGTGATTACTCATGGGGGGCATCTCTCCTCAATTCAAAGACAGTTCTGAGGTAGTTGGCATCATAGAAAGTTATATGCTTTGGACTGTTCAACTTTCTTGCTGAATTCCCTTTTAATGTCTTTTGCTTACATAAATGAAGCCACTATCATTTTTCTCATGCCTTCAGTCCATATATAAGCTAATAATGGGATCACGAACTACAACATGCAAAGTGATACCGTAGCACCTTTGAGACTAACTGGGAGAAGTTTGTAACACATGGAGTGAAGTGCTTATAGACCGACATAAATGAGCAGGGGTGTGTGTGAATAGTAACAGAAATGCAACATTTGTAGGTACACTGATGAGGTGACAAATTCAGCTTTAAGGCTAGTCTTTGGGAGACAAAGTTGGGAGAAAAGATGTTGCCTAAAGCCAAGAAGACTAAATACTCGTATGAATAGTGGACAGAGTTCTTGGAAGGTAACATGATGCTTGTTGGGAACCAGAAGGTGATGTAATAAAATGGGCAAGAGAGCCCTCATGAGGCTGGGGTGTTAACTAGTGTTATAATATGTGTAGCATGGCAGGAAACCATTGTCTCTGTTCAACCCACCATTGAAGGGCTGGAATTTGTGGATCTGAGGAAGTCGACTTAGAATATGAAACCTTACGCTGCAAACTTCTTTATTTCAGTTAGTTTCAAAGATGCTACAATAGCTCTTGCATACAGATCCAGACTAACATGGCTATGTCTTTGAATTCTTAAACTAAAATAGGAATGGGAGTCATGCAGTCCTCCAGATTTTGTTGAATTGCAACTCTCAGCAGCTTTAGCCAGCACAGCCAATGGTGAGGAATGTTGGGAGCAGCAGTCTTGCATCATATAGAAAGCTATAAGATTTCCAATCCTGACCTAAATGGAGAATTCTGCACAATATATTCATTTTACAGGTTGCAATCTTGCTTCATCTTTTCCACATCTTTTTTTTTTCTGCACTGCAGGAAACAATGAAGAGTCTGAAGCCACAGTTCCCACAGTTTCACTGAGATTCACAACCATTATGACTGCATCATGTTATTTCCAAGTGCTGGTGATATTTTGTAGTCAATAGTGAATTTCAGCATTATTTATTTATTCAATTTACATCCCATTTTTCCCTTTATACAGGATCAAAGGTGGCTTACAAGCATTTAAAAAAACACACACACAATAGTTCTGTTTTGGTCATGATCAAGTAAAGAAAAAACCTTACAAATTTCTTAACGTTGTGCATAGTGATTTCATGTGTGCTTCTCATTCCTATTATGATCCATTCTTGTGATGGCCTAATCTGACAGTCCAAACAAGCACAACTCCTGTCTCCTCTTTTTTGTGATCAGAAGACCACACTGTTGAGACACAACTGCTTTTGGCTTAGCATGAAAGGCCTCAGTTTACCAAACATACACCCCAGGAACACTGTTCTAATTATGACACTTAAGAACTAATAGTTCTAATGTTTATCTAGATTTTTATTCATTAACGGTGATACAACCATCTCATGAATCTAATTCTTACAAAGGGATGCACAGGTGAGGAGAGTTGAATCCTTCATCACTATTACAGACCAGGTATATTGAGTTGCCAATTTTTTGGCCTGGTCATATAACTGTAAAGGACAGAATTTAACCCAGCATCACCTACAGAACATAAGATAAATGGCATAAGATTTAATTCAGGGAGTTAGCTCTGTGAGGGTGTGTGTCATTCAGAATTATTAAGACTGACATTGGCTCCATTATGGGATAAATGTCAGCTGCTGTGGAATGTAAATAATCTAGGAAATGCTGGCATAAATGTAATCAAGGAAAGAACATATACATTAGCCTGACCAGGAATGAACTTCCTTACAGGTGCACTAGCTAAGGCAAATAGGATAGTTACAACTGCTACTGGTCCACAGGTGGGGCTATACATAAGAGATGTGTATTAATTGCAAAGAGATAAGCAAGAAGTAGTAAACCCCTCTGGTATGACTTATTTTGATTGGACAGCTGACAAGCTATGAAAGACAGAAGAAAAGGAGTTCAGATAGAGCCAAAATGAGGCTGTTCTGCAGCCTAAAATTAAGATGTGTGTTTCACAACAATCTGTACTGTCCCCAATGAACTAATAGATTGATAACCACCAAGAGATGCTGTCCCAAATGCTGATTTATGCTGCTAAGGCTATGCTAAGAATAAATACCTTGGTGTATAATGATAAATATTAAGATTTAACAAGAAAATTAATCCTTGAATGCCTGAGTAGTCACATATGCCTCTTTGTTGCTGTTATGTGCCTTCAAGTCATTTCCATTTTATATGACCCTAAGGTAAAACTATTACAAGGTTTTCTCAGCAAGATTTGTTAAGAGGAGGGTGTGTTTGCCTTCCTCTGAGGCTGGAAGACTATGACTTGCCCAAGGTCACCCGGTACGTTTCCACAAGCTATGCAGAAATTTGAACCTTGATCTGTAGACAAACAATAAAATTGCTATACCACACAGGTTCTTAGATGCCTCTTTGAGATTTGTAATTCCTCAACAGATGAGAATACATACCTGGATGGATGACTGGCTAAATTATATTATTAATATGGCTATGAATATAACATAAGGGACAAACATCAGTACAGGTAAAAGCTTTTATGAAATATTTGTATAATGCCTTAACAGAAACTATGCAATCATGGAAGAACTTGATGATGATGGATAAAAGACTATGTCAAATGGTTTAGAAAGGTCATACTCAAAGATGTGTTAATTATTACCAACCCTGTTAAAAAGCTAAGCAGAGCAATAAGGTCCCTATGAAATGTCTTGATGAAAGGATAACATCTTGATGGCTGTATGATACTATATAATGAAATGAAATGCAATGCAATGAAGCTTGAGCACCCAGATATTAATATATCTATATTTCTCTCTAAGGGGAATATTATGTTTATGTATCTATAAATATTTACAATAAATAGCCTAAAAGAATACTACAGAGTGTGCTCATTTTCCATATAAATATATATCCTGAAATCTTAATACTTGAGAATGCTTGAGCGGAATATTGACATTAACTTGGCCTATCTGGTTTCTTGCCATCATGGGTTGGACACTCAGGTGACCAGAAGCTGATAATGGTTACCCAAGACAGAATCCAGAAATATCTGACAAGTTGCAAAGACCCTCAGTCCCTCAGTCTAAGAGATAGGGGTAAGAAACTACACCTGTTTTACCACACAATTTGTTTGCTTGTTATTTTATTTTTTATTTATTAAAATTTTATATCCCACTCTATAGCATGAGAACTTGGGAGCCATACAAATAAAATTTACTTAAGCAGATTAAAACAATTTAAAATAATAACTATATTTTAAACATATGAAAAAAAGTTAAAAACAAAATTGACAAGGTAAAAACAACTTGTTGTGCATTAATATTATAGAATAAATTACTCTGGCATCATAGTCTTTAACCAACAACCATGTTTTTACTTAGTGTTGAAATAAAGCACCAGCACCAACTGGGCCTCTAAAGACAGAGCTTTCTACAACCAGGATGCCACAGCTGAGAAGGTCTGAGAAGGTCCAGTTCCTTGGCTCCACTGATGTGACACAAAGGAGGGTCATAGAATCATAGAATCATAGAATCATAGAAATGTAGAGTTGGAAGAGACCACACGGGCCATCCAGTCCAACTCCCTGTCATGCAGGAACACCCTCAAAGCACTCCCGACAGATGGCCATCAAGCCTCTGCTTAAAAACCTCCAAGGTAGGAGACTCCACTACTCTCCGAGGCAGCAGATTCCACTGCCGGACAGCCCTGACTGTCAGGAAGTTCTTCCTGAGGTTCAGGTGGAATCTCCTTTCCTGCAGCTTGAATCCATTGCTCCTTGTCCTGGTTTCTGGAGCAGCAGAAAACAAGCCCCCTCCTTCCTCTACGTGGCATCCCTTCAAATATTTAAACATGGCTATCATGTCCCCTCTTAACCTCCTTTTCTGCAGACTAAACATACCCAGCTCTCTCAGTCTATCCTCATAGGGCATGTTTTCCAGGCCTCTCACCATTTTGGTCACCCTCCTCTGGACTTGCTCCAGCTTGTCAATATCCTTCTTGAATTGGGGTGCCCAGAACTGGACACAGTATTCAAGATGGGGTCTAACCAAAGCAGAGTAGAGTGGTACCAGTACCTCCCTCGATCTAGACACCATACTCCTGTTGATGCAGCCGAGAATTGCATTGGCTTTCTTGGCTGCCGCATCACACTGCTGACTCATGTTCAGCTTGTGGTCTATGAAGACTCCTAGATCCCTTTCACACGTACTGCTATCCAGCCACGTGTCCCCCATCCTATATTTCTGTATTCCATTATTTCTGCCTAAGTGTAGGACCTTACATTTCTCTCTGTTGAATTTCATTTTGTTCGCCCTGGCCCAGCTCTCCAATCTATCCACGTCATTTTGAATTTTGATCCTGTCCTCTGGCATATTAGCAACCCCTCCCAATTTGGTGTCATCTGCAAATTTGATGAGCATGCCCTCTATTCCTTCATCTAAGTCATTGATAAAAATATTGAACAGCACTGGGCCCAGGACAGAACCTTGTGGCACCCCACTAGTCACTTCTCTCCAGGATGAAAAGCAGCCATCCGTGATCACCCGTTGGGTTCGGTCGGTCAACCAATTACATATCCAATTAACAGTAGCCCTGTCTAGCCCACATTTTACTAGCTTCGATGCAAGAATGTCATGGGGAACTTTGTCAAAGGCCTTACTGAAATCGAGATATGCTACATCCACAGCATTCCCTTCATCTATCAAGCTAGTAACTCTATCATAAAAAGAGATCCCTCCAACAGACCTCAGTTCCCAGACAGGCATAAATAAAAAGAAGTGCTCCTCCAAGCATCAAAAATCCAAGATGTTTAGGGTTTTGGATATCATCACAAGCCCCATGAATTCAGAACCAATGTATATCGGCACCCACTGCAACTTTTTAAGATCAGTGTTTTATTATGGGGCTGGTTATAAGGAGCATCTAACTTCCTTGCTGAAAGAGGCTCACTGGCTACTGGTTTGTTTCCACACACAACTCAAAGTACTCATTATGACCAATAAAGCTCTATATGGTGTGGGTCCATACTACATGGAAGAATGTATCTCCTCATATGTGCATGCCAGTCTTATATTCTGCATGGGATGGTCTGTTTTTGGTTGCGTTACCTTCACAGATTATCTGATGACATGGGAGAAAACCTCCTCAAAGGCTGTTCCAAAGCATGGAATTTCCCCTCTCAGTGAAGCTTGACTGTCCCTCTGCTGTGTTGGTTTGGCTTTGTTGTTATTGTTGTTGTTGCTGTTGCTGCTTGTTTTGCTTTGTTTTTGGTCAGCAGACAAAGCCTTACTTAAATAAATCTTTAAATAGATGGGGTAGAAAGATATTCAATGGGTATGCTATATATTTAATATATTTCTTAATATGTTAATACATGTTTAACGTGTTTTTAATTGTTTTAAATTAATGTTTTAATTAGACTGATGGATTGATTAATGCTTTTTAAACTATACAATTGTATTCTGTTTTAGCTATTTTCTTTTAGCTTACATTGTAAGGTGGTTTGGATTGAGAAAAACATGGGATATAAAGCAAGCAAACAAACAAACAAATTATTTTGGTCAGCAACCTAGCTGTTATATTCTGTACTAGCTACAGCTTCCAAATCAACATCAAGGATAGCCCCACACTGAGCTAATTACAACAGACTAACTAAGAGGCCATCTCTGCATGAACAATTGTGGCTAGGTTATGCATGTGCAGGAAGCACCACAGTGGATAGAATAGTCAAAGCTGATGCCAAGTATTCCAAGACACATGAATTCACCACACTCCATTGTGTCACATACCTCTCTCTCCAGCCAATTCACTTCTAGAGTCAAAGGTAAATTTGGAAGAAAAGGGCTTAAGATAGTATAGAAAGGCAAAAGAGAGATGAGACCATTTTAGCTCCCTATACCCACATATTCTTTGTTGTGTAAAAATTTATTTGCCCACCAATCTGGTCCAGAATTAGAAACAAGGTGGTACAGGGGGGAAAAACTGGAAAAAAATGGAAACTATTTTTCTCCAGAAGTTCTTTTCTTTTCCAAAAAAAAAATCCTGAAAAAATGATTATGAGATGTTTTATTTTAGAATAATGAATAAAAATATTTACTACACGAACATAATTTCTAAGAACTATATATGAGGAAGACTTTCATATAAGACTACAGACACTATCAGATCTTTACCATTCCTGGTCTTGGTTTCCTTTTCTCAGTTCTCTTTATCAGAATGAGCGAGTTAAATCTGCCTGATACTACGGAGGACAAGATGAGACAAACTAATTTTCTTTGTTTTACTAAGGTTGAATGGTACCTTCTGTTTTTATTAGATTTATTTCCTGTTCCTCAAAAAAAAAGACAAAAGCAAAGAGGGGCAAGACCATTTAGTTTAGCATATCTGAGAAGTTGGGGTACAATGGGGAAAGGCTAATGAAAAAATATAATTAGCAAACTACAAGGGAAAAAGTATAAGTCAAGCAGAGAACACATTATTTTAACTTATCCTCTGAGACACAAACTCACACACTAATGTCTTTATCCACCTGCCAGGCCAGCTGTCAATAATATCCTATGCCCCCCCCCCCGAGACCATTCTAGCAAAGCTGGCTTCCTACAGCATAAGGTCATCACAAATATTCTCATAATTTTCAGTAATGGGCCCTACATCAATAAAAGGAGCCTACATTGTAATCTAATGCACAATAAGATTCATATGGAAGATACTTCTTGGGTATAATAACCACAGTTAAAGAGATCTTAAAAAACTGAAGCATAGGAAAGGAACTTTAACATAACCAAATATATAGACAAAAACCTAGAAGGAATTTTTAAATAGCGTTGTATCATCCAGGTACACTTCCATTTCTATCTTACTTGCATTCAAAGGTGCTTACAGTCATATTATACTGTTTATAATCAAAAGATTCTAGCAAGAAGGATTAGATTAAGATATAGTGACTTGTTAAAGGACCCATAAAGATCTTCAAAGCAAGGCAGGACTCTGAAGCTGTTTTTTTAAAATCACACTCTTCTGATCTTCTCTGGGTCTACTTAAGTAGAAGAGGTCATTTTATTATGTTTTTGGTACCATTTGACACCATTTGAGCCTTTATTCCAATAGAAAATTATCCAGAATTCAATAATTGGGGTGCCATGGACCATACTTTCCCCACCCCTGCAACAGAAGGAAAACTCCCATTCATAACAGGTAGAAACAGTTGTGGGCGTTCAAATCAGGAACATAAGGATTGCAAAGGATTGGAGAACCTAGCCAGGGTCTCAGCTTGAAATGACAACCCCACATATACCGCAATATCCACAGGATTGGTAATAGAATGTTACTACATTTCATTGGACTTATCACAAACCCACATGCAATACTACAAACTATTCTACCAAAAAGATAATTATTAATGGCTTCTACTATCTTAGCGATCTATAGAAAAATATAGAGCTATTTTCTCTTGAGGATTTACCAACAGTGTGAATTTGAGCTTGGTCTAACAGTACAACAGAATATCCATGTCAGAACTAACTATTATGGCTGGAATTGAGTAAGTATGACAAATGGTTAATTGGAATTTACAGGCTTCAATTTTGACTTTACTGTGTAGTCAGGCATTTTTACTGGACTAGATTAAGAAAAAAAATAACAATCACTGTCATTACTGAAAGTATTTTATAGTGTTTTATCATAATGTAACTTATTACAAATATGATCAGTTGTAAAACAAAAGATCTAGAATAAAAGATATATAAATGTATTGCAAACAACATTCAAAAATGAAATGAATTGAAGACTAATAACATCATATGAAAATCAATTTTGACAAGAAATGTCATAATTCCATCCCCATATTTTACACACCTACACATACAATATGATGTTGCAAAATCTGTTCAAATGGTAACCAGCTTCTAAGGAAAATGAAAAAGCTTAAATTATCAAGGAAGTATGTTACCTGGTTATGGAGGCAGATGGCTTGAATATTTGAACAAGTGAAAACACAATAAAATCTCCTAAAGGTTTTTGACAGATGCTTGCAGTGACACTGTTATTGATTAAGCCTACTTTATAGTTTACATTTGTTTTCTCATACTAAAGAACCTCCCATCCCCTTGCACTGTTTAGACAGTGCAGTTACTACTGCAAAGTGTTGAAGTCTGTAGCTCTTCAGTTCTAGCTTATACCCCACCATCTAGGCATAGTGATGGATCAGAAAAACACCAGATTCCAGTAAGATTTTTCCCAGGAGTTTTTTTTTTTTTAAAAGCAGAAGGAAAAATGTTTAAAAATATGATGGCAATGACTCAAATTCCTGTTTCGTCCTCTGAATTATTCAACTTGTGTCAGTAAAAGCCATTCCAGATTAAAGCACTTCTAGAAGTCACACCAAGCAAAGATAGTAGCGGTTAATGCAGCTCCACTAGAGCTGAAGAATCATTTGTTCCTGCACACAATGGGGACATACTGTGTTATGTATTAAATGACAATGATAGGAACTTATCTCTTTAACTTCAGACAGACTGATCTTTGATTAGACAAAGATAGTATGTGGTTAATCCTGAGATATACAAGGCTTTTGTATATGATCATAGTGGCTGGACTGATATGAAGTTGAGAAATGTCCTGGTAAACAACAACACCACAAAGAGAGAGGAAAGAGGGAGAAGGAGAGATTTTGATAATTAATAAATGAGAAAAAATGTTTTGTTGTCCAACACCATGCTATAGACTGATCCCAGCCTGTTAGGTTTATTGAAGACACACTGAGACGAAGCCTGGAGAGGAATGAAAAAAAAAAGGCCTGAAGAGCTGAGGAAGCCCTAAAGACAAGCAGTAATGGGATAAAGATAAAAACAGCACAGAAAAAGGGCTTTCCAATTCAGAAGCAGTAGAACTGATTTGGTAAAGAGACCAGGACTCATGCCATATTCAGAAGGGGTATTCTGAGTGCAGTGAGGGAACTGGCAGCAGACGTGTTCTTTAGATCCCTAAACACAGTATATTGGAATAGTATGGTGTCTTGATTCTTCTGGGTGGCTAGGGGTACATGGGGAGACTGCATACAGAAATGCAAAAATTGAAGAGAATGTCTTGTACCAGGGCTGGGACAACGTTAGCTGGCAATACTTGAACACGTGACAACAGCCACCTTGGTTGGGCTGGTTGCCTCCTTTTCATTCATTCATGGGAGAATAGCATGCTTCAAGATAGGAGACACTAATTTATCCATACTGAGGCCCTTGACATGTAGACTTGTTCCTCACTGTCCATGACAACTCAGGGCAAGAGTGCTTGCTTTCCATGCAGAAAGTTCCTGCTCTATGCTGGTATCTTAAGTAAGAACTAGAGGTAATGACAGAAAAGATCCCCATCTGAGTGCGACAGGATGCCACTACCAGTTCCTACTATGTAGGAATCATTTGTTCCTGCACACAATGGGGACATACTGTGTTATGTATTAAATGACAATGATAGGAACTTATTTGTTCATTTGTATAATCCTACATTAATTTTTATATTTTTCAAGTACTCAGCCCCACAGAATCGGATGCATCTCTTCCCACCACATTTGTATCCCCCAAGGCATGAAAGATCACCTATTGGTCTGCCTCCTCCTTAGCTAACTTCAACTGGATTTCTTTATTTGCAGTATACCAAGAGGGCAGTGAGTAGATCTTTGTGCCCAGTGTGATGCACCTAGGCTCTTTGGGTTTGGAGTTTACTTTTGTGGCACTAGTATATTAAAAGATGGCTAGAACACAGGGTAGGCTTCAGAATAACAAGTAGCTCTCCCCTTGGATTATTCTCCCTGACAGCAGTGTGTTTTTGGAAAGAGGAGTTTACAGATAAATGGATCGTGTTTTGGTGAGACATCCAAGTGGTGGCTCAGGTCAGTCACCAGGCTCTGAAGTCTTATACAGTGGGTACAGAAATTTGTGCCAAATTATTTTCTTTCTAGCATGTCACATCCCAGTTGTTGACAACAGTATACTAACTGCTATTTCTTGCTTTCAGATGGAGAAGTCTGGCTCAGATCTGTTCCAGGAAGAGCTATGGAAACTTGGAAGCATGCAATGACGCTGGGAATAATTCAGTTCAGTTTCAGTGTCCATACTTTGTTCCTAGTCTTCAGACCTTAGCCTTCTGTCTTTGCCAATGGAGAATCAGATGCATAGCTTCAGAGAATATGGTTCTCCAGTATCTAGCTCCTTAGAAATTTTGAAACCTTGGGGGCGATTCATTTTAAAAAAAGAAAATGGATGTTTGGGGGGAAAGTGAAAAAGTGCAATACTGGCACCTTATAAAGACTGAAAGTCACTTTGTCACTTATGGATACAAACTATTCTGTACAGCTTAACATGAAAAAGTATAATGTTCGCTATATTAAAAGTAGCATTTACTCAGAAAATAATTACAAATTGAATTTAGTTTTTTAAAATGAAGCTATGAGGTGCTAAACTGCAATGAACACCTGGGCTGAAAAGAAACAGTGCTTTTGCTCACTTTTGAAGAACGGGGGAAAAACAATAAAAAACAAACAAACAGAAAAACAACTGCCAGCATTACTAAAACAAAGAAAATTATTTTATCTCCACTAGTCCTCCATATGACAAGCAGACATAAAGCACCCATTCTCATAAAAAGAACAGTGAAAAGGAATCCAAGACTGGGAACTACGATGATTTGAGACACTATACCTAGTTTTACATAAAAGTCTATCTGCTGCATAGTTTCTTAGAAATAATGTGTGGTGAAGTGAAGAAGACAATCAATGTATTTTTGTTTTAGTTTTTCCATGAAAGAAAAGGCTTCGGGGGGAAAGAGAAAAACAGGGTTCCCTCGCCCTGAAAATATATATATATATTGAGTGCAGCTCTCCCTGTCCCATAATGAACCTATTCAGAGGTGCATTTCATGTGCAGAAGCTCCCTTGTGTCCATGCCAAAGGCACATACATGTCTTATCAATTGCCAACTTACAAGGGTTCTTACAGTGGCATTGAGGCTCATACCAATATCATTTGGCTCTCACCCTATCTGGGTATGTGCTTTCTCTTTTGTTGCAGAGACTGGCTCACTGTCCTGGTGTATCCACATAATGAACAGGTAAAAATCAGTAGATCCTATATTTGCTCACAGCTGGTAATTTACCATTAATTTCCTTTTTTTAAAAAGAGCAACAGGCTCTAGAAAGGTACAGATCCTAGGCCATAGTATAATTTTCTGTGTTCAGTACTATGCAGTAACTTTCTGCAGGAAGGAATACCCAGTCCTCATTGAATCTACCCAGTTCTCTTACATTGGCAAGAGCAAGATGCTCTAACAGGGGCTGATATCTTCATTCTTGCAGTATATGAATGAATTCAGCTTTCTCCAGCCATGTGCTAGTCATCCAGCCGGGGAAGAATGATCTAGGCAAGAGTGAAAGCCTCAACCTCATCACATCAGAATGGACTTGAAAAGATTCCAGAATCAGTTTCCCCTTAAGGTCATAACCTGATTTAAGTTCCTCAAATAGTGCTAGGGGTCTGACGCCCAAGAAAATAGAGAGTGCCCACAAAGATGTCAACAAAATAACCAGGCAGGTGGTTTCTGCAGGATCATATGTCATCCAACAACTCAACACCTTCTACAATCAAACTGAACTTTTCCATCTTGACAGGGTCCTTCTGTCTGATTTGAGGGCATAAAGTCCCCATAAAGTCCTTACATAGCATAAGGAATGGCTTTCCTTGATTAGCTGCAGCATCAGATATTTAACGTTGACTTCCCTTTGTGGCATGGGTGGCACTGGGCCACACACTTCTCTGTGGGGAGGAGTAGGCTTATGTGTTCTCCAAATGGGATCTGTGATGACAAAGCCCTTTAGGCAGTTGCCTCACTAAAATTCTGCCAAAGTTGTAACCATCTCATCTACAAGTTGATGACACATATTTCTCTCCTCCCACCCAACCAACTTTCCCTCCACAGCCATAGCAAACTAGTTCATTCATATGGTTATTATTTCACTTACAAATCCAGCTTCTGCCGTATTAGCAGTTTTTTGGCTGACCTGCTTGTCTCTCAGGCCATGTCCACACTACAGTGTAGCAGCAGCAGCAGCAGCAACAACAACAACAACAACAACACCTACCTCTCCCTCAGGCAGGGACAACATAAATACAATTAAAAACAAATTGCTACTAAAACACTCTAAAACATAAAACTATTTATAGTGCTATTATTTCACTTTCAACATCCTATGGAATCCTGGGCTTTGCAGTTGAAGAGGGGCATTTAAAATTTTCAGCCAGAGAGTATTTTGGCCTCAGAAAACTACAAACCCTAGAATTACAAAGGATGTTGTAATTATAACAGTGTAGGGTGGAAATCGCCTCAGACTCATCAGTTTGCCTTCTATAAAATGTAAGAGTTTTGAAGCTCAAATACCACTTCTGCCTTGTACTTAGGTTCTTGAGGGAATTACATTTAGGCTGTTTCCATGCCTTGCCTTACCTTATCTTGTCATTCTATTGTGATCCCAGCAGCCCCTCTGGCAGGAAGAGAATGTGACAGGAACACTCCCCTCTGCACCAGACTGGCTTCCTGTGGAAGGGAGCGCAAGGGACATGCCTCTTCCTTCCACAGTGCAGCTGGACTCTTTCCCATGCTGTGCTGGGGCAGGAAATGCATCATGCTTCTGGTCCTTCTGCATGGCAGTTAGGTGCGGGAGCGTCACACAATTCAGAGTCATTCACAGAGAAAATCCGTCAATGACTTTGCTTTTGTGATTGCACCAGCTGGAGATGGGAGAAGGACGGGACCACAATGACATCTTGAGAAAGCGTCGTCACAGTCCTGTTCCTCTTCCATCCCCATGCCAGGACGCCATGTCCATGCAGAAAGGGCCTTAGTCTTACTAGTTGTTTGTGTATGTGTCTTCTAATTGTCTGTTGATTTATGTTGACCTCATGAATTTCATAGGATTTTCTTACATAAGGAATACTCAGAAGTGGTCTGCCAATTCCTTCCTCTGAAAATTTAGCCCATAGCATTTTGTACTCATTAGCAGTCTCCCATCCAAGTACTAATCAAGGCTGACCCTGCTTAGCTTTCAAGAACAGACAGAATCTGGTGCCTTTATTTAGGCCCCTCACTAGTTTACCTTCAGGAAAATAGGTATTTCGTGACTGACCATGCCCACTATGAGATCTATTTATCTATTTTGGAATGGGCAACAATTTACAAGAGCTACCACTTTGTGGGAGTGCACATAGCATTCTTTCAAAAATCCAAATGTGCCCTCCAGTCCCCAAAAATTCACAGTCCAGGAGAAGTGAGACTGAAAATCACTGTTGAAATTCATCCAAAAATTTTGGAATAATACATACCCTACAGGTCTTAAAAACAAACCAACAAAAGTGGCAAAAGTGGCTCACCTCCATTTAATGCACGATGCTCCACCTATTAATAAAACTTGGAATATAATAAGAATACAGAACCCTTTAAAAGGCTATTTCCCTATTTTCACTAAACAAATAGAACAGCAACAAAGCTGCAAAATGCATCCTAGGGCTTGTGTCACAAAAACAGATGCAATAAATCTTAATTGGGGGGTTCAAGTGGATTAAATATTGGATACATAAAGTGACAGTGTTTTTGTGCTTTAGGCTTTGCCTTTCTGTACATGAATGACCTTTTGTTCTTGTACTTGGCACTTGCTCTAATTGCTTTCTTTAATTAACAATAATTGGCTAATGTTTAACATCATTTTAAGCATGTGGTGCATGCAAACATGGCAAGATATTATTATCCTTCCTCTTTAGTGAATACACATCAACAAAAGGTAATGTTTTCATACTTGTGCTAAACAGGGTACATTAGAAAAGTTTGCCTAGCGTTGTAGCACATATTTGTAAGGATTCCATTACACAAGTAGTATGCAGTAATGCACAAATATGCAGTAACTCTTGCTTTTTTTAAAATATATCATAACGCTACTTGACTGTGGGGAAGGAGGGGAAAAATAAAACAGTACTGTTTTACCTTGATGTATCTGTATCTACCTTGATATATAGATTACAATTCTTATTCAGGTATTACTTAGCAGAGAAATATATCAACCTGGAAAAATTTCAGGCATATAGTGTACTCCATTTCCTCTACATTAGAAGAAACTAGCAAGTACAACAGGCTAAACACCTTTATTTGCTTACAATAGGCTGTGATGCCTTTTTCCTCTGAAGGGATTTATGGAGGTGGAAGTAGAGACAATGGCCAATTTGGCTAGGGCATTCTGGGAGTTGCACCAAAATGTAATTTCTTGAAGTTGCGCTTCAGATATTATGTTTTTCTCAGTGTGAGAGGAAAGCCTCAGAAACTTACTGAGGAAGATTTTTTTTCTCTCAGAATAGACCTTAGCTAAAAGCAATGTTAACTTACATTCAGCACTATATAGGCAACTTTTTCAATTATTTTTAGATAACAGAATTTCTTAAGATTAATAGATTAGAACTGGTTAATCTTGGCATTCTATGATGAAAAACATACAAAATGTAAAGTGCTTTCTCTCAGCTCAGCTATGATATCTGGAGAACAGGTTTTCCCAGCAACTGTGTATTTTCCTGAGGCTTTGTTATTGTTGTGTGCTTTGGTGCCCAACCCAAGAAATGAAGAGACCACACACAGGGCTTGGGTTGAACTAGGGCAATTCATTAATGTATGCCTAAGAAACATAAAGCTAGTAGTGAACTTAAACTTGGGCCTGAATTTGAACTTGACCTTGAACTTTTAACCTGATAATGGGGGTCAACAGAATGGGTACACCAAGACAAGGGTCACCTCCGGACCTCCTCCTCAGCCCACCTTGGGTCAGGTACCAGGCCCTGAAGCCAACCCATGAGACCCAACTTCAGCCAGCCCTTTTCTGGAAGGCAAGCCCCCCAAACAGCAACCTCCCTGTCTCTCGACCCCACAGTAGGGGCCAGCTATGGGCCTGCCTCAAGGACAGCATTTATCCTACACCAAAGGGTGTCATAGGTACTCACCAAAATGCTCAGACCCCTGCCCTCACCAGCTGTGTAGACCTATTTAATACCTAGTTGAGACGCTACCTAAGAATCCAATTGCCCGATCCCTTGGCGCAATGTAGGGTAGGCAAAACCCCAGGGAGGGGTGGATTCCTATCTGGCCCCAAAGTGACCAGTGATCTTACACTGAAAACATAGGGTGCAAGGGTGGGTAGCCAGGAAACAAAGAGGCTGAGAAAGGGGTGGTGTGGCCCTAAAAAGGAGCTGCAAACTCCACCCTCTCCCCATCCCACTGTCCGACCCTCATTGCACGGTGATTGCCTGGTCTCTTCTCACAAGAGGCCAGAAAAGGTGCCCCGCCTCCATGTGTAATAATGTAGGCAGGGAAGATGAATTCAAGTCATTTCCAACTTACGGCGACCCTAAAGTGAACCTATCATGGGATTTTCTAGGGCTGAGAGTGTCCTGTTGTAATCAAAAGTATTCTAGAATGGCACAGTTTTGAGTAGCAGAGATGGCCAACTTCCTAATGGTGTTGGTGTCAGAATGCTTCCTACTTGAACCTCCTGTGGGCTGCACCAATTAATTTTGATGGCATAGTAGTGTTTTTAAATATCCCTATTTTTTTACTTTACTTCTCATGTTATTTTTACTTTAAAATAAGGCACATTTCTTGTTGTAAAATGAAAGTTGGGAGTTTTGTTGTTACTGCTGCTGAAATTTGGTGGCATGGCAAGAATTTTTTGGTTGTGTTTCAGATGGCCTGCATGTTATTGCTGTTGTTACTACTGCTGCTGTTATGACTGTTAACTACTGCTGCTGCTACTAAGGAATTAATATGTTATTAATATGTGATTTTCAGAGATAGAAAAGTGGGATGATCCACAAGTTTTTAATTACTGTTAGGATTGTATTAGAATATATTCACACTAAATTAGAAAACATTAGTATGAAGCAGACAATTGCCTCTTCATCTTCAAATAATGCAGGAAGGGAGAAAGGGCTATGTGTTCTGATCTCACACTCCAGGTGAATACTTTTGTCAGCTCCACCTTGCAGACATTTCTGGAAATAAATTTGGTCAAACGTACACTTCTTAATGCAGTTAGGAAGCCTGAGCCACCAGGCCTTGTAACTGCAAAGATAAACTTTGCAAATGTACCACAGCATCCAGGAGATGAGGGTGGGACAGATAGAGAATCCAGAAATTTCTAGTTGTTCTGGTAGCTCGTAGTTCAAGTGGAAGAAGGGTATCTCATCTACCTACTTCAAGGTTAGCTGTCCTCCCCAACAGATCATGGGCTGCCCCTATCTAGAGACAACAACAGAGCATAGTATGTTGAGATTTAAGCCAACAATAGTTAAAACAAAACCAACTGCATTACAATTCAGATAAACTGTGAATGACTCATATTTTCCTGCACTATGAGTTATAATGTAACTCATAGAAACTATTTAACTGTCAAGACTCACTCTTTCCACAAACAAGCTTAGGAAAGGAAACATTAGCTTCTGGCATACTTCAAAGTACCAATATTCAAAACCAAGAATGATCCCAAGTGCAACACTAGAACTTTACAACCCTGTTATGGCAGACAAGTTGGAAGGTATTCAGGCTCTACTGACCTGATTATTACACAGAGAGGGTGGGTCAAATCAACACAAATACTGCAAAAAACAAAACAAAACAGGGATGGTTGGCCTGAAGTGGGCTATCCTTGGAACTCTTCATTAAACTGTAATATGGCTTATGATATCCTGTAAGAACACTGGGTTTAATCCAAGCCTGTATTCATATTCAGGAAGATTTATATTTATTTGACTGTAATCAGCAGCAATTTAAAAAATTGCTATCAAAGGCATATGTGCAATTAAATTTGATTTTAAACAGATTCAAATACTAAACCCAGAGAAAAAAATATTGGTCTTTTCTCATTCTTTCTGGAGCCAAAGCTCACATACAAATTAGTATAATTATAATTTGGGAAGCTCATTCCTCTCCTTCTTGAAAGTTAAAGTAATTTGTGATAACACAGTTGTAGTCTAATTTCTTACATTCACATCTGTGGAAGTTTGTTAATTTTTTTTAAAGTAATAATAGTTTTAAATATCTATATTGTAATAATAGTTTTAAATATCTATATTGTACAATTGCTAGCACAATAAGCACTGGATAGGAGCAGCATACAAATGGTACAATGCCCTTAAAAATAAGCCAGAGCTTTTTTACAGTACAAAATTATAACCCTATTGTAAAGCGCGGACAAAACCATCACTGTTCATCAGTGCCAAGTGCGAAAGGCACACCCAAGCCTCGTACTCAAGGCCTGCCCAGCCTGACACATCTTTGTGATCAGAACAGAACAGCCAGGGAGATCTCTGCATCAAGCCAGGGCAAACGGGTCTGCCTCAGCTCTCCCTTTCTGAGAACACAGTCTCTTCCTCACTCTTGTCCCCCCTTGGCATCTTCCTTTCAGGACTCTCCCCCTTTACTGCCTTCCCTATATCTGCCCTTCTCCCAGATGTAAGGATCAGCAGTGATTTATATTTCCAAGACTGTGGTACTGTTGGCACTATGGTAAATACAATATTATTGGTAGCGTGTATATTCCAGGATTCAAAATAAGACTCTGTGACACTGTTATAAGGAACACAGAATTTTAAACATTTACTGTAACACTGTTGCTTTAAATGTGTTTTGTATCTAAATGTTTATAAACAGCACACCATTCTTCTCTCTCTCTCTTTTAATTCATTCACTATCTTTCGTACACCTAATTTCTCAGTTCTCTCTCCCACAGAGCTCTTCAAATCTGCAACCTTCCACAAACACACCACAAATGACACTCCTCTTCAAACACACACCAGACCATTAAAATCCATTATTTTTTCCTCTTTCCACCAGCCCCTCCCCTGGGCTATCCAAGGTTCCATTTCACCAGCCAATCAGCTTAAACATTCTCAGTTGCCGAGGAGGCTCTATTGTCAAGACCCCCTCCCATCAGGTTCATCACAGACCTCCCCTTTTTACGCTTTCATTGCATTGCTGAGACCTCTACATAGGTCTTATCAAAAGCAATGAGGATTCACACACAACCATTCACCCTAACATTCAACACATACTTACCATCACTCTATTTATCTACTAACATATGATAACATGAACAGTGTAATTATATCACTACTATTACTATATTCTACATCTTACTCTTCCTCCATTTGTCTGGATAATGAGTTAGCAACAATATGCTTTTTACCTCTGATATATACAAACTCAAAATTAAAATCTTGTAACAACAAGCTGCATCTTAACAATTTGGCATTGCTTCCCTTTGTATGATTTAACCAACACAAGGGTGAGTGATCTCTTCTCAGAACAAATTTCCTTCCCCACAAGTAAGTTTTTAATTTGTTCAGAGCCCACACAATCACTAAGCATTCCTTTTCCACTGATGCTAGATGTCTTTCCCTTAAAAGCAACTTTTTACTTAGAAACATTACTGGGTGTAATTGATCATCCTCATCCTTTTGACTTAATACAGCCCCAAGACCTATATTAGAGGCATCTGTAGTCACTGTGAACAACTTCCCAAAATCAGGAGCCATAAGCACTGGAGCTGATGTAATAGCTTCCTTTAATTTATCAAAAGTTTCCTGGCACAGTTGATTCCAGATCACCTTTTCAGGATAACCCTTTTTAGTTAATTCTGATAAGGGCACTGCCACAGAACTGAAATTAGGAACAAACCTTCTGTAATATCCCACTAAACCTAGAAAAGCTCTCACTTTTCTTTTAGTGGCGGGTATTGGCCATTGATCTATGGCTTTGATCTTATCCCTCTCTGGTTTAATCAGACCATTGCCCACAACGTAACCGAGGTATTTGACTTCTCTTTTCCCTAAATGGCATTTTGGTGCCTTAATAGTAAGCCCCGCAATTTTAATTTGTTCCAATATCTGGTGCAGATGATATAGATATTCCTCCCATTCATTCATTGCTAAACACACCAATATCATCAATATATACTACAGTGAAAGCATTCATTCCTTGCAAGATCCGGTCTACTCATCTTTGAAAAGTTGAAGGAGCATTCTTTAACCCAAAGGGCAATACTGTAAACTCAAATAAGCCTACATGCATAATAAATGATGTTTTGGCCTTATCTTCTGGGCACATAGGAACCTTTAATACCCTTTGGTCAAATCGAGGCTAGTGATGAAATTAGCTCTTCCTATTCTTTCAACTAGATCATCTATTCTGGGCATGGGATAAGCATCTGCCTGAGTTATACTATTCAGTTTTCTATAATCAACACAAAATCGAATAGTGTGGTCCAGCTTTTCAACTAATACCACAGGTGATGCCCAAGGACTTTCCAATGGAACTATGATTCCCTGTCCCAGCATTTCTCTAATCTCTTTTTCCACCCTTTCAGCAAATTTCCCAGTTCCTTGATAAGGTGCACTGGCAATAGGTATAGCATTCCCAGTCTTAATACAGTGCTGCACCCCTCTCACTCTTCCTGGGATGTTTGAAAATACTTCTGCATACTTAGATAAATGACAAATCTCCTCTTTCTGTTTATCTGAAAGGGATTCATCTATATGGACCTCCTGGATTTTATGTTCAGGCACATCTCCTCTCTCCCAACATGGCAACCAATTTTGTTCTTCCCCACCATCTCTAATTTGTATAACAGATTAAATTCTCCCCCCTGTAATAAGGCTTTAACATATTGGTATGAACCACTTTAGAATGGTCACAGGTCCAAACCAAGTAAACTGCAGCTTGTTCCTTTTACAGGCCTCAGGAACAGCATTTCATCGCCTGGATGATATGTTCTTTCTCTGGCTTGTCTGTCATACCAGGTTTTCTGTTTCTTCTGTGCCTTTTGCATGTTCTCCACAGCCAGATTCAGTGCAGACCTCAGGGTGGTTAATAGGTCATTGATGTATCTCACTACAACCTCCGGTTCCAAGTTCAAATCTTGCTCCCAGCCTTGTCTCACTAGGTCTAATGGTCCACGAATCTTCCGACCATACAGCAATTCAAAAGGACTGAAACCAAGGCTCTCTTGTGGCACCTCCTGCTAAGCATACAATAGATGTTGCAATTTCACATCCCATTTGAATTATTGGCCACATATGCTTTAAACATCTGTGATTAAAGCATCCACATATGCTTTAATCATCGCTCTACTAATCCATTAGTCTCAGGATAAGGAGTGGAAGTTAAATGCTTGATTCCACACAGCTCCCACAAGTTTTCCATCAGCCTGGAGGTAAACGATGTTCCCAAATCTGATACAATTTCTCTGGGAAAACCCAGTCTGCAAAATATAGTGTTTAAGGCATTGGCAATTGTGGAAGTTTCCAGATTGCTTAATGCAACTGCCTCAGGATATCTGGTTGCATAATCTACTAAGGTCAGCAGATATTTATTTCCTCTTCTGGTAGCCTTCGGCAAAAGACCCACAATATCTATGCCCACTCAACTACATGGCTCTTCAATCACTGGCATAAGACATAGCTTTGCCTTTGTCTTATCTCTACCCGAGCGTATCTTCTCACAAGTATCACATGTCTGGCAATACTGCTTTACTTGCTGCCCCACCTTTGGCTAGTAGAAATTAACAGTTATTATTTGGTTAGTGTGTTTGATCCCTAAATGGCCTCCAAAATAACTAGCATGCACCATTTCAAGTAACTTTGTTCTGTACTTGGTGGGCACTACCAACTGTCTTTGCCTTTCCCCTGTTCTAGGGCTATGTTGAGAGATTCTCGATAAAACTTGTCATCCACTATTATAAATCTAGTTGGAACTTCAGGTGTCACTTCTGGAGGACTCTCCCTTGCCAATTCAAACAGAGGCTTAAGGCTCCCATCTAGCCTTTGTTCCTTAAACTCTGACATTGGGGTTTCATGAAAATCACTGATCCGCATTAATTTCTTTTTACCGCTGGGTTTCTTAATGGCACTAGTGTTGCCTTCTTGGGTAGGAGTTCCTTCATCCAGTTCCTCCCCCTTAATAACTCTGATGGTTCCAATTGGGACTTCTGTGTCATGTGTTGGGTGGTTACACAGACCTGGTGAATATGTTTGGCCAAATCATTTCCAATTAAGTAAGGAGCTGGAATATCTTCCCATACAGCTACCTTCCAGTCCCCTGTCCAGTTCTTGTATGTAATATGAACGATTGCAGTTGGAGCTAAAAATGAAGGCCCTCCTAGGCTTTTAATAACACTTTTTCTTGGGGAATGAGGTTTCTAGGAGGAATCAGATGTGACTGGAACACACAGATCTGCAAGCCTGTATCTCTAATTCCCCATACAGTTTTTTCTAGAACCTCTATTTTATCTCCATATTCATGCATCCACTCTGTGTCAAGAGTCACTACCATGCAGAGATTAGAAGTGTGAGGCAAGAAACTGTTTCCTTCTTCCCCACCAGGCCTCATTTCTGTGGCAACCGGCCTAGCCAACTCAGGTTGACAAGTTTGCCTTTGCTGAACGGACTCCACTTTAGTCAGGCAATATGAATGTTTAGGCTTTTCTCTTTTATCTTTATCCACCCTCTCTGGGCATTGGAATTGAAAATGGCCAGCTTTCCTACAGTTATAACACATTTTATTTCCTTTTGGTGAGGAAATGTTCTTTATTCTGGGCCTATACCTGTCAGGAGTGCAAGGAGTTTCTTTTGCCTTCTCAGTACCTCTGCCATAAAATGGCTGCCCATTCCTAGGAAATTTCCTATCACGGTTATGGGATTTTGGAGCATCTCTGATGGTAACTAGATGGTCCATCATTTCAGCTGCCTGGTTAACTGTTTTAGGCTTTTTGTCCTGTACCAGCCATCGATATTCATACGGTAGGATGTTATAAAATTGTTCAAGCCCTATGAGCTCTTGCAGCTGTTCTTTTGTTTCTATTTCAGACCCTAAAACCCATCCTTCCAGTGCTCTAATCAATCTACACTCCATCTGTGAATAGGTTTCCTCAGGTTTTTTCCTCAGCCCACGAAATTCTTTTTGGTGATGTTCAGGAGTCAAACCAAATCTTTGTTTGACCCTCTCTTTAAACAAGTCATAATCATGGGCCTCTTCAGCTAGCATCTGCCCATAGATTTCTGCCATCACTCCACAAATTTGAGATCTGAGGTAACTCATCTTCTCCTCTGGTCTTATTTGTAATTCGCCACGCACACTCTCAAAACTAATGAGAAAGGCTTCCACATTATTCCATTTGTAATATTCAGGGAATCTCTTCATGTCTACATGAGGCACTAAGCTACTTTCTTGTCCATTCCTGGCAAAATGTGCTTGCAATTCTAATTGTCTTAATTTTATTTCATGTTCCATCTCCATTTGTTTTTCTTTTACAGCTCTTTGCTCTCTTTCAGACTCCATTTGTTTTTCTCTTAAAGCCCTTTCCTCTTCCATTCTTTTCATCTCAAGTTTTATTTTCCATATTTCTACACTCTCTGCAGACTCAAGTGTAGCCATTTCAACCAAGAGCTGTTCTTTCTCAGGGTTTTCCATTCTGGCTTTTGTCTTTTTAGATGGCATCAAAATTTTAGTATTTCCTTACAAATTACCCTCATAGTTACCTCAGGAAATACTACTTTATTCTTTTGCTTAAACCACCTTCATAGTTTCTTAGAGAGAGATTACACAGTGTGCGCCTTTTAATCGTAAAACTGAGAAATTTTCTTTTGGGTGTTCCACAGATCCCCTTACTATGTACCTTCAAACTGTTACCTCAGGGAATCTTGCCTACCAAATCTCACTGGATTATTTCAATCACATCCCACCACTTCTCTGGTCAGATCTCTACAACTTTTCTGTTCTGAATCATAGGATTTGTGGCTTAGGAAAGGAGATTTAGAACTCTCAGCAACTTGGGGCCTTTCCACACAAGATGGCAGAAACGCCGTCGTAGAAGCAGAATTTATGGCTGCGTTTCTGTGACGTTTTTGTGACACAGCATTCCGCACCGACCTCCGCTTGAGGTGGCAAAGACCACTTTCTCATTCCGCACTACAGCGTTCATCACCACTCCCCTGCTCCACCTATGGCCTGCCCCAGCCCATTTCATTGGATCCCTTTTTTAAAAAAAAATCTTGGAAAGGACATCCCTACGCAGGCACGACATCATGTGTGCTGAGCTGGGCCCACCCTGAACCCGCCCATTCCTGCAAGAATGCACTTCAATGGTTCCGCATGTAGTTGTAGAAACGTTATAGAAACAATCTCAGGGAGTGAAACACATTTTTTCCATTGCTCAAATATGACACTTTAGTAACATGCAAAAGTGCACCACAACTTAACATCAACTTAATAGCGATGACGTTGTGCGGATGCATGCCTCCTCAAGCCATCGCAGCTACGCAATGACTACACTGTGTGGAAAGGGCCATAGTTTAGTGTCTCACCAAAACATAAACCCCAGGATTCCACAGGATATTGCTATGGCCATTAAACTGAAGTCACAGCACTATAACTGTGTACAATGAAAGGGCCTCTAGATCACAAACAAGCATTGTTCTGGAGTGATAAGCCAGTTGATAAGCCAAGACTTCCACCCTTTGGAAAAGATATTTGATTCTTTGTTAGTTTAGCTGCTCCAGGTGACAGATGGAGAGAAATGGGAGCAAAGAGAGTGACACACCCACCTCCTCCTTAGGAAGCCAGTATTCACTGGCATTCTAATTTATAGTTGCCTGTGAACATGAGCCATAGTTTAAATTTACAATAATGATTCTCTAACAAGTATTGTCATAATTGCTGTTTGAACACATATTGGTCAACAATTACAGGTCCCACTGTGCTAACCCCTGGGCTCACCTGCCCTCTGTCCCTCAATTCCCAAGTATGTTTGGGACTGTTAATTCACTCCTGTACCCTTCCATCATTTCCTAATTTGAATTTCTTTATCTTGTTCCTGCTCTGCATTTCAGACTTTTTAAACTGTTGCTGCTATTCCATCATTCAACCACAGGAGACCAAAACAGTATAAAATCAAAACAAAAACTCAAAATAAATGAAACCTCTCGATTAAAAAAAAAACTACAAAAGAATGGAGGCAACTCTATCTACTCTTCAAAATAGAAATTTTGCCTGGTAAATTACTTGTTACACTTCCTATTCTCTATCCTAGGATCAATCAAATTCTAGCTAAAAACACAGCTGGATAAAAATACCAACAGATGTGAAAAGGAATTTGGAGGTGGTCTGGTGGTAGTGAATGTCTTGTGCCGAAAATAAGTCAGGGTCATACCTGCCTGTAACAGCCCTGTGCATCCTCTAAGTCACAATGCATACAATGCTTATTACGTTGTAATTTTCTTGCTAGGCACAAAAGTGTATGTATGAAGCCCCTGGCATGGCTGATGGTCTTGCATTTAGCTTCACGGACTATACATTGTGGAAGCCTCTCAAAAAATCAAGCCATGAGCCCTCAGACTGGTCAAGATGAAGCAAGAGTAAGAAAAGGATCTCTCTGAGATGACAGGACTATATGTTTACTTATGCATAGATTTCATGGATTAAAGAACCCTCATTATAGCTATTTAAATAGTTTGAGTTAAGCAGTCCGTGAACACTGAAAACATCAATGTAATAATGAAGTAAGGATTGAGTCAGGCTCTGGAACTTAGAAAAACACAGAATGCATAATTTATGAAGTCATATCAAATGTGATTTAAAAAAATTATAGCAATCGCAAAGCTCTAAATTAGATAGACCCAAACCTTGACCCAAAGTAAGCACTTACATCTTTTTCCCAGAAACAGCTTTACAAATATGGCCCCTTCTGCAAAGGGCTCTTTTTCTATTAATACTGAAACTCCCTATTAGTGAACTGTGTGTAAGAACGGATAGAAGCAAAGCTACCTTTGAATATGGCAATACAGTGGCTGCAAATAATCTGCATTTGAAATCCAAAAGGATACATAAGAGGAATAGCAGAACTACTGCTGAACAAGATCTGATGGCACCAAATAGCTTTGGAAGTACCTGCTGGAATGCTATACTTGCTTTATGGAAAACATTACTTGATGGATTGTGCCAAAGGAAAAGAAAAGCATATCTCAAAATTCAAACACATGAATTTAGCGGTTTTCCTGACTTTCAATTTCCTCTTTTTTAAAGTAGATCTGGAAACACAGCAACAGCACTGACAAATTAGAGACCCATACACACAGTATTCTCCCAGAGAATGGAATATTTTCTGAAGGCATTAGTTGTTTATTGTGCCGGTATTAATTGATCTGCTCCAGGCACACAGCACTAACATAAGGGTCATGCTCAAAGAGGAACATTTGTACAGCACTACCTATTCATCTTTTGGTTTTTAAGTCAGGGGTTCTCAAACTTTTACTGCAGGGAAAACATCTTCTGTTGCAAGACTGTGTCCAGCACCTCGAACAATCAGAGAAAAGGCTAGGGAAAGTAGAAGAAGGAATGGGGAAGGTAGTAAGTCTGATCTGATCAAGACATCTCTGACAAACAGAGACACTTTGACAGGCAAAATAACTTATACTCTGGTTACAACACTTTTTGACACTTAAAACTAAGTAACACTTAAAGGTTGGTTTAATGTCACAACAAAACAGGCCATAAATTCCTTCCTGCACATCTGGAGTAGCTAGATGACAGGAGAATGGAAGTTTTTCTTCTATTTTCATCTCACCTTGCTTTTACATCTGAACTGTAAATTTAACACCTGAAGTAGTTTTAATTATGATTTGGGGAACAAAACCCATGTTCAACTGTGGTTTTTGATCTTGGCTTATTTTGCTATATGCAATATTAAGCAGAGTTCTGCATTAGGACACAACAATAAACACTGTCTAGCTTAAAACCAAACCAACTGGGGACAAAGGCCCTTTCCGCACGTGGAGTGGATTGGGGCAGACTATCATAGTTCCACACCTCAATCCGCTCCGAAGCGACTGGAACTGGAGGCGCCGCATGTTTTTAAAAACCTCTTTTCAGAGGTTTTTAAAAAGCACAGAGCGTGCAGCCCCGTGCAGCTCCGTCACTGCGCTCCGGTGCAGATTTGCAGGCGTGCACTAGTGCATGCCTGCAGATCTGCCGGGGGCAGGCTTTCAGCTGGTGAGCTTCTCCGGTTGGTGGAGAGCCTCCGCCAGCTGGAAGCCGCCATTTTGGACACCGAAGTCGCCATTTTGGATGCCGGAGGAGTGCGGAGCAGTGAGCTCGCGCAGCTCCGCATGACAACGGACTTACCCGGCTGCCGGTAAGCTCTGTTTTAGCACGTTTCCCCCTGTTTCCCCCTCCACACGCGGAAAGGGCCAAAGATTTTGATCTCTTCCTTTCAGCAATGCAGGAGAAGACAAGCCAAGGAAATGCATGCAATAAAGGTTCATGCAAAGTTTAGCAATACATCTGAAACATGCCTAATCAAGAACAAGGAAGAACCATGCTGAACCAGAGCAAAGCCCTAGCTAGTCCAGCATTATGTTCCCATAGTAGCTAACTAGATGCCTATGGGGAGACCCAAAGTAGTATATGAATACAACAGCGTTCATGTTCCATAGCAGCAACATTCAGAGGCACACTGTTTCTAATATAGAGGGTAATCTATAGGCACCATAACTGTTGATAGCTACCAGTAACCTTGTCCTCCAAGTATTCAGCTCAACTGTCTGTTATCCTGGAATGCAACTCTCACACTTGTGTTTTGGATTAGTACCAAAAAGAGAAAGAGAATCTACAGATCTCTCTTCAAGTTTGAGACCTGCAGTAACAACAGTTGTGTAGACTCCTTGAGTAAAACTAAATTAACAGTATGCATGAGCTTTAAGACCTTTTAGGTATGCCTGCCAGCCCCCAGGAACCTTGTTCAAATATTGTGGGATCAACTAGACTATGAAAAAATACATGAAGTAACACACATATTGAATAGCAGCCATGAAACAAATAAGACAACAGAACTGCTATAAGAGTTCTATTTCTTTTACACAGTGATTATATGTCCAGGAAGAAGAGCAGAAAAATGATTTATTAACATTTCTGATTTAAATAAGATGAATGGCACCCAAGCAGTGCACTTTACCTAACCAGCCAATGCTATCATTTTCAAAATGGAGCTTCAGTTTTAAGCATTATTAGATATATCTTCATAGACATCTGAATAGTTTGATGTCCCAAACCCAGAATAAAGAGTCCAGACACAAGAGCTTGGACTAACTAAGGATCTCCTTTATTAAATTTGTTTGTTTGTCTGTCTGTCTGTTTGTTTGTTTGTTTGTTTGTTATGGGCCTGGAGGAAGAAGCAAGAGGAGGAACACAAGTCCAGCCAAGTGTTCGCTGGCTGCTTTATAAGGTGAGGTATATCCAGCGGTAACTCCCACCGAAGTCACAGGACCCTTCAAGCAGGAGTTAAATCCCTGTGTTACCTCAAGGGGGTGCCACCTTCCCCACACTCTAGGTCGCACAACTGAAGAGGTAGATTCAGAGACTTCCCCTACACTCAAAGACCATGTGTGGGGTGAGCCTGGAATAAGTAGGCCTTTGCCCTTCCCCATCAAGTGGTGCAGTCTGGTGCTGCCTGCACCATCTGCACATTGGTGACCTCCTCGAGGGAGGGCATCAAACTCCTCCCCTCCAGGAGTGAGGGCCGCGCATGGTCAGGGAGGCCTTATCACAAATTCACCAAGAAGTGGTAAAGTGTGATAGACACAGATACCAAAACACACACACACACACATTTCATTTCACTTGTGTTTTGCTGCTCAACACTCTTACAAACACTCTGAGCACAAAATACTTAAATGATGAGTATAAAGCTTATCATATTTAGTGTTGTGTTCTTACAGACATTTACATTGCAATAATTCCTTTATCAATGAAATCTACTCCCCACTGTGTGCATAAGACTGCCACAATACTCACAGTCTCCAAAAGCTAAGCATTATAATATAAAGAACACAGCAGATTATAGGAAAATGAGAGATTCTACATGTTCTGAAGTCCCCAAGCCCTCAGTTTTATAAAAAGATCTTTATTTATTTACTTACTTATTTTTCCAGACTCAACAATTCTTCTCCCTCTTCCTCATAATGTAGTTTTATCATACCTTCAGATTAACTCACGGATTAACCCATTATGTTATTAATTCATTAGAGTTTTCTAGTGAACGTATCGGCTCACTAGAATTCCCAATTAATGGTTAAGTTTATAGTGTGCTTTGGTGAATTAAGTTATTAGAATTTTTTTGTATTGTCAGAGTGGGTGTCTGTATCACATTCAGGAAAACAGAAAGGCCTGCTACTTGAAGAAACGAAACATTAGAATTGGAGGAAATGTATCACATGAATCCGCTGCTTCTCAAGCTAACACCTGTGATTTCTTTGGAAAGGCAGCAGGAATGGTAGGCAGAGAAAGGGAGAACTTTCTGTAATCCACGTCAGGGCAAAAGAGCTGGGTTTTTTGAGCAAAATAAGAGATGAGTTTGGGAAAGAAGAAAAAGAGAACAATATGAAAGAAGAAAAATGGAAAAGAATGGGAATGTTGGGTAGGGATCTGTTTGCTTAGCAGCAGATAAGGCCCTCAGACAGCCAAGAATGCCAGGCCTTTAATCCTGAAAGGCAGGTATTCCTCTTCCCTAGGGCCCATATGGAAAGAAAGAATTTGTGGAGTTTTCCTAAGGTGTAATGGTGGTACATTGTGATTCTCTTCAGTAATTTCTCCTCAAGCGATTATATTCTCGATGGACTTCTACTGAATATTATTATATAACATAGTATTGTTTAATACTTTTTTTTTTTTTTGCTATGACCTGCAATTAATCTTTTTGAAATCTTGCTCACTTGGATTATTGAGTGTTCCTCAAATCCACTGCCATTCCTTTCTCTCTTGCCTCCTTCCTTTTTCTCTCTTTGCTAATCCTTTCAATTCTGCTTTTTACCTTTCTTGTCCTTCACATCCTCCCATTTCTAATTTTGTCCACCACCTTTCAATTATACAATTAAGGTAAATGGATGCAGAGAAGAGTGAGACTGTATGTGAGATCTCTGACTCCTACATATAAAACCTGTGCATTTTAGAAGGAGAGGGGTAACAGGAAGAACGCAGTGATTCAATTGTGCAGAAAAATGCTCTACATATGCTCAGAGATCAAAAAAACCTTCAGGTTTCCAGTCTTGATACACTGGCCATTTGTGGTAGCTATCCATTTGTGGTGAACATGTAGCTGATCAGTGCCCTCTTAACTGCAATAACCTTTAACAAGGCATTTAAGCAGAGAGTGAAGTGTACATGGAGGTGGGGGTGGGAAAGAAAAGAGTGAGGTATATGAATTTTCCAAACTGACACTTGATATTTTGCCCTTTCACCATTCCTAAATAATAATAATGTTTTGGGCTTTGTAGCCAAAATGGAAAAAAAAATATATAGGTTGGAGGGAGGCAACCTTAAAAGAACCAAAAGAGCCCTTTTGAAGAAACCAGTAACAAAATATGCTTCCCTAAGGTCATTTATGATTTGATGTTCTTTAATGTTCTGTTTTGCTCCTCATACAAAACAGATAGGGTAGCATAACTACGCAGGTGACTCACAGCTCTATAGCTTTGTTTCTTGAGATCAAAGTATAGCCAGAGAACACTTTCTTTACTATCTTTGGAGCACTGGGTGACTTGTGTCACATTCTCTTGGCACTTTAATGACTATTAACTTTAGTTGCTTTTAAAGATTTCAGATTCACTGACTTTTTATTTTACTGTTTTTTTATTATATATTTCTCTTGTTGCCTTTATGTTTTCCTTGGATGTTGCAACTTATTCTTCTTGTTTTTAATTCTGTGCTGCAATTCATCTTATGAGTTTGTGTGACAAAGCATAGCATAATACAACACTATACAATACATCAACTGACCCAGCTGCATAGGCAAGGATTCCTAACCACAGATCTGGTTTTCTTGGAGAATGGCAATTCTGTGAGAGAAAACCATGTGATAAGCTCCTGGGCAGGTGGCTGAATCCACTAAATGTTGTCTTGGCTTCTTAGAAGTTTATTGAAAAACACTGTCCAAGTAGCTAGGCTAATATTTAAAGGGCCTTTTAGCAGCAGGGTCTTTAATGTCAGTTTAGTGGAGTGGATAAAAGGTCCCTGGCATGATGTATACAGTACAACCTAAAGTACAAAAGGTGTTAATTTATCACAAAGACAGGAGATCTCACAGTAAACTAATGCAAACTGCTGATGATGCACTAAATCAAAGTGAGTGATGAACACAAATATAGCAGCAACTGAAGTTCAAAAGGATACAAATCTATATGATCAATGAGCTGCCAAATGGCAAATGAAATGTAATGTAGACAAACTCACAGAAATTCACATTGGACTAAGAATTATCAATCCACACAAGCATCAAATGGAGATGGAGTCACAGGTAAAGAACATCTCAGAAGGAGTAAACAAAGCCATCCTAAACTTGCAACTTGGCACTACTTTTACAGAGTGCTCGTACAGAAAACAAAACTCTTGTATAACATAGAAATTGATTTTTCTACAGATATGTTTATTAAAAAAATATGTTCACCTATAAAAACTATTTATATTACTTTCATACCATGATATTACGAGTAAAATCTACAAAGATTAATTGAAACAGAGCAAAAGTACATAACTTAGAACAATTACTTCTGGAAATCCTCACTTACATAAAAATAGAGAGAGGGACGGAAGGTGAGTATCTATTTGTTATAACAATTTTCCATCCGTTCCCTAAGAAATAAACAATGATGGGTAAAGTTCTCCTATTTCTATCCAGTAGGCTTTGTACCAAAGTGGGAATTTAAACATAGGTCTCCTCAGTTCAACAATTCAGCCATTATACTTTATTGGGTTTCTATTTCTTCTTTATATTTCAGACCTCTAGTGCTTCCACAGACTTTCTGTAATGATTTCCAATTACAGCTAAACTTGATTGTCCCTGAGCTGCATATTATTCTAAATTCAGCTTGTAATTTCTACAAGCAAATTCTATAGAGAATTTCTGTTTTCTTTGTAAGCATGGCTAGGTAATAACGCCTCTACATAACCAAACCTGGAAGAAAACTGAAAGTTTTAAAGCAATTCAAACACAACTCTGTTTCAGAACACTACAGATCAAAAATCCTGTTAAATTTCCAGGAAAGAAACGGTTCCTTGACATCATTTCTTTCATTGTCATATTAAATACATCTTTATATGCTGTACATGATATGTTTACTTAACTTTTGTTTTATACTTTATCTTTCAGTCTATTGGGTTGAAGACAGAATTACTATGTTAAAATATGACCTGATCCCAGATGTAGTTTATTTAAATTTCAGATTGAAAAGCTTACTAAGAACAGATAAGATTGATTGCTCTTTCCATCTTAGCATAATTGTATTTCAGGTGAACATCAATTTACTTTAAAGGACACCTCTAAGTAACAGACTGCATCATACATAATTCATCAATCACAGCTGCCTGTTACATGATTTACTTAAACAGATTTCAATAGAATAGAGGGAATTTCATTGTTTTCATGCTTTGGTTTGTTTGCTTTTAAATTGTTTTAGAAACATTAATTTACTTGGAATAATTGCTGAAAGAGTTTATCTTTGGCACAGAGCAAAATAAATTACTCTCCATTCAAAATTCCTTACTTTTCATCCAGATGTGCCAGATATTAAAATTTTAGTTAAATGCAAAATGTGTTTTCAAAGCATCTTTTTGGCAGTGAAGAAATCATGCTAATCAAAAGCATAAGTTAAGCACAAGGATTTTGATAAGGGAAAAAAATTCTTATCATCAATAATATGACAATTTCCCCAAGAACACATGCGGGGGGGGAGGATTGGGGAGTGCACAGATTTGTTTTGTTTTGTTTTTTGTTTTTTTATTCTTTAAAACTCTAAACACAATCATCATAAAAGTACATTTTTAAAAATACATAAAAGAATTCTCAAAAAAACTTGAAAATTCTATTCCACTTGTTCCTCCTCATTTACAAACCACAAGAGGACAGACTTTAAGCCTTATGGGATCAAATTCATTTCCATTAGAATGTCAAGGTCCACCAGTCCCCCTCAGCAAAATACAAAATGGTGGCTCAAAGGGAAAAAGTCAACCACCAGCTGATTTCCAAAAACCCCATAGCAAGAATGTCTGGCATGTACAAACACACCCCTACATCTAAGTTACAACACATCAGGAATCCTAACCATCTAGTTTAGTCCTAAGAATCAATGTAGTTAAACAACTGGGAACCAGAAACTCTTCTTGCAGATCTCTGTTCTATATAATATTTCTGTCACACACTTGTACTGCTTCTTTTTTAAAGGCTTCATATGAACAATATTATCTCCCAGTCTTTCTAATAATCAAATTTATTATCAAAAATATAATTTTATTATCAAAAATATAATCTCTAGAGTGACCCTAAGTCATTGAAGGTGGCTGACTTAAGGTCCTTTAGACATGACAGAAATTTTGTTTGGACAACAACACAACACAAATGCTGCCAGAAGTTGTGGAAAGCTCCAACAGTGTCAACAGTTGGTGGTGGCAGTAATAGTGGGGAATCCTGATTTATCTGAGACATCCCAAGCCTTCTCATTCCCATAACATGCCCTTGAAGCCCATGAAGGCAACATCAATCCTAGAAGGGGTTAAAATAATTCTATCCTACTGGAGCTAATGATAAGAGAGAAAGAAAAAAACAACATCGGAGGTAGGACAAAAAAAAGAAAAGCTATTTCCCCACTTCCAGCTAATTACCCTACCTGAAGTTGACAGAGCTTTGGATATAGCAGCTGTTCCACCACAGAAGCTTTCCAATAAACGCAACAGCAACACCCTACATACTCTCAAATATTCACAATCACAGCATCCCAACTTGCTCAAGCATTTCTGTTACCTAGTTTAAACAAACACACAAGAAGGAACTGTTGCACAACACAGTTACTGCTCCAGAAACACCACTTTCTTCCATGGAGGTTCCTCCACCCCAATTTAGGAAACAAACATAAAACCTGAAGGAAATCAACTTCATTTGCAGGAATACTGTATTAATAGCATTGTAGTACACTTTTCTTCTTGAAAAATAAAATAAGTCTCTCCCAAGGAAAATGTTCCTCAGTGAAGAGTCATCCTTTGTGCCAGCCTCTTACAGACAATCAAAGTATCACTTCAGTGCTGTGCTGATCTTTTTGAGTAGACCTCTTATACCATCCACAGATTTTCTTATCCATTACTATATTGACCAGCGTGGTGTAGTGGTTGGAGCACTGGACCATGGAAATCCACTAGGTCACCTTGGGCATGTCACATACCTTCTGTCCCATGATAAATTCACCTTAGGATCACCATAAGCAGGAAATGACTTGAATGCAGGTAAGCGGGGGAAGAGGTATGGCTTTTTCCATTGGATGGAGCCAATCCATAGTATGTCTTCAGACAGTAGACTTTCCTTCTGTCAGTTATCACTCCATTGTAATTTAAAGTAGGACTCCCATGATTCATCAGGCAGCCCTAACCACAATGAGAGCTTTCGGAGGACATGATGTCTAACTATTACAGCACTATCACATTTTTATACCATATATTTCTCTCCTTTAGTAGACATATTCTACATCCAAATACCACCATCTGTTAATCAATAGCTAGACCCACCCAACCTGGGGTGTGCAATTTTCAAAGCTGCTCAACATACGTAGTCCACATATTCCAAAAGGCAGCCAGTTTAATCAGGCATTCTATACGTCAGTTTTGTCACCTTGAAGAATCTCAAGTACCTTGTGAGTTCATAAAATTTCTTCAGTTTGTTGCTGCTTTGAAGTGGCAGCACCATGAGACTGGATCCCACAGTCAGTCCTCTAAGATTTCATGTTGTTCACAATAAATTCTCACTGGAAGGACGAGGCCAATGAATGCTTCCAGCATAGTGATCTAAAGGGGTTTCAGACTTTGACTTTGGTAGGATCTCTCTTCCAAGATATGAATGCGCAGCATGTCTCTCTAACTGCTTCATAAACAGGTATTAAAAATAATTTGTGCAAAAACCTGTTCAAAGCTTTTAGCACTGCTTATTTTTTGTGTCTTTTGGCCCTGTACACTCTCAAATGATTTCTCTGGATGTTCTAAGGTGATCTATCTATGGATGCCTGCATTATCTATGCTTCTTATGACATCAGTATCTTCACTCTGTCCTTTATGCACAGCATCAAATAAGTCTGAACTTACTGTCCCCCACTCCTAACTTTTCCTCCTTTTGCACAGCTATGGTCTTGGGATCCATCTTTCCACATGTACGTGGAAGCAATACCAGAGGCTGCTTCTCAACTGTGACTTCCAAATGCTCTACAGGAAATCTGTTTCCAAGATCTGAGCAAGTCTGATCAGGTAGCAAAACATTTTCAATAAAGGTGGTCTGCAATCACTCTAGAAGTCCTTGAAAGAACCCTTCCTGAGCATTTATTTCATTGTAGTTCTAGGAAGCAACATAATTAATTAAAGATAAAAACAGCCGTGGCTAGAAATATTGAGCTATTACTTTTCTATAACCCGGCCTCTATCTGTGTGACCTAACATCTTCCACCCATTGTGCTTTTTGTTTTAAAGTCTGTCTTTTAATGTTTTTGATTGTATATGTCATTGTTCCACCCTTTGGTATAAAGGGACTTATAAATAAATGTTGTTGCTGTTGTTATTTAATGTTATTATATTATTATTACCTGCTATGAATAACAACAACAACAACAACAACAACAACAACAACAACAACAATAATAATAATAATAATAATAATAATAATAATAATAATAATAATAAATTTATTTTTATCCCGCCTCTCCCAATGGATCGAGTAAAGTAATATGAATCATATTTACCATTCACACCCACCACACCTAAAATAAAGCAAAATTGTTAATAAAATCAGAAAGACACACTTACTACAGATGGGATTTTAGTCTCTAGTGAAGTCTGTCCTTCCCAATGAATTCTGAGAGACCTGGTTATTTCTTTACAAACAATACACTTCACTATAATATTAAACAATAGGTTGCTTATGCAGCTGGAGTTTCAGGTTGTAACTGTCTTCCAGCTTCTCCGTTTGTTGGCAGTGGTTGGAGTATAGTTTATCATCTACTCACACCACCTTATTTGTCCCATATTCTTTCTACTACAAAATGGAATGAGGAACTACATTATCTGGAACAATAAAAGTACCCCAGTGACAAAATGCAATAAATTAGTTGGGACAATATTTGTCCCATATGTTTGTTTTGTCCATTAACACCTATAACCAGCTGCTGTCTGAAACCTGGGACATTACTTACAACCCTTCAAGTGAATATGTTGAAAAATGCCTATCTCCAATGGGACTAAAATGCCCTGCTTGACTGGACAAAAGTTAAAGCAAGAGAATGGCTGAACTGGGCTACTACTAGGTGTCTACTGGGCTTGGGTACATGTCCAAGTTTCTCAAGAAAATTTAAGAAAATTAAAAAAAAAAAACAGACTTGGATTTATTAACAGCTTCAAAACACAATTATCTGCAACACCATTCTCCTATACTTCTCCAGGCTAAGAAATCTCCCTGATTGTGTTCACGTATTCAACACTTTACTGCCTCTTCACTCTATACCTTTTTTGAAAAAGCTGTTAAACGTCACTGTGTGGCCTTCTTAAAATAATTTTATTTATAACTGCTACAGAAAAGTACTTATATTATCTTTTGGAGAACTCCATATATCCTTTGAAATGTCTCCTTTTGTATCTTCATATAAACATCTACATAGCCTTCTTCTTGCCCTTCATCATTCAGCAATATCCTATCTAATTGTAATAATAATTTCCTCCCATCTGAAAAATACTAGCTTTTAAAAAATCTCATTTTTTGTCTATTTTTCTTCTAAAATTATGTCATCTGAATCCAGCTATAATGAGAGTGATAATCTTGCGTTTTTTTTCTCACAAGGCTGCTTCCACGGTACAATAGCGGCATTATTCATCCAATCTCAGTATTTCTCCATTTCCCTCTGATGCCTTATTGTAAAATTATGAATGCATCCATATATTGTTTTTCATTTCTAATTATATACAGTATAAATGATAAAGTCATAAATGGATGCAAAAGTACAGCTTTTTGACCTTTTGAAAATTACACACACACACCACCTTCATATTCCACAGTGACATTTTAAATCCAGCCTTAAATAAAGGTTGATAGTGCAATATGTAGGATTTCAAAACTGGCAGAAAAATATGCAATAAAAATACACTGGAACAAATACAAACACAAGCACACAAGAAAAGAAAAGAAATGTTTTCTACATACTTGTAGGCCCATCTGAAACACTGAGTGACCCATAAAATTAGCCAGCATTCGAATTAAAGCTGCACCCTGCAAACAATTCACAAAAGAAAATGTTGGGTTGTTTTCTCCACAAACAGATCCACAGTAATACTAGTATAACATGCATCTGTTGCAATATTATTTAACATATTGTCTTATCATTAACAATTACATTTAAAAGTTCAAGAAAATGAAATCCCATCTAAACTCTCTACAAATTCACATCCTTTATTTGCATGCAATGTAGAAACAAAATAAGAAAAGGGAAGAATCCAAGAACATAAAGGGATTATCTGGAAGCTGACTGCTAATAAATAGTAACATATTATAAAATGTAGTCATATCTTACAATGATGCTTTCTTTTCATAAACAAGTACAACCTCCTGTTGTTAATTTCAATAAAATATGCATGACGAAATTGATGAAATTAAAATAAATTAAAAGGAGACAAACAAATCAGATGAAATGAGACATTACATGCAACAGAAGTTATAGTGTACCAGACTGATGCAGACTAAGGACACACTGTTGACTTGAGCTTCAAATCACAAAGCTCCTATGTAAAAAACTTTCTGATTCAATGTTCGGAATGGAATACTTTCCTACTTGAGCCTATGCTTCTGTGCCTCCTTCCTCTGATGCTGTCACAACACTGAAAGACACTGCTTCCATTTTTAACTAAGCTGACAACTGTAGTCAGGTTTCAGTTTCACACTTGATCCCCTAAACTAGTTTTTCCCCAAACTTGTTCCTCTCAAATATGATGGGCTACAATTCTCACCATCCTTGGCCACCATGACCAATGATTGTGGTCATGATTTTAGGAGATTTAGCCTACTATCTCTGGAGAAGACCAAGTTGGAGAAAGCTACCTTAAAGCTGTAGTCAAAGACCTGTTTGGGGTCCAGAAATACTGCTAAATTACAATTACTTGAAAACTTGTCATCTTTCTATGGCCATCCCACAGAAGATTCTAGTGTTCTTGCTGGATGCTAAAGCACAGTTTAGCATTATATCTAAATGAGATCAGAACATTCCCTATTTACTGAAGAGTAGACTAGAATTATGAATGAATACCAAAGAAGCCAGAACACTACTTTGAGCTTTAAGATTATAACGATGACCCTTCTGTGAAGATGAACTAAGGATTTCTTCTGAAAAAAGAAACTTGGAAAATTCGGTTCTGACAAGACAAACTAAGGAATTTCTGAAAATAAAATCGAGAATTCCTATCAAATGAGTCATAGAGGCCTGGCAGAGTAATCCTATGGAGACTGAGAAGCGGGGGAGGAAGAGAGAGGGAGAGGAAGCATATTTAATGTGGCTGGTCACCATAAAACCCTACTTTTTTCCCCTGTGATTCCTGCTTTCCTGCATTATAAAATAGCCACTAGTGGCATGAACTAGTCTAAAACTACTGAAGTTTTTCTAGAATGCCAGCTAGAATTAAATGGGATACATTATGATACATCATTTTAACTACTATGTTCATTCAGTTAAATAAGAACACTTTAATTATTACATCAATACAGTCTCATTATAGAGTCATATCCATAACAAAAACTTTAAAAAACAAACAAACTCTAGAATCCTATTTAAAAAACTTTTTCTAAAACCCCTAAAATGAGAATTTAGCTACACAACTCTGAGGTAATGGGATATTAAAACAGAAGTATTATTCAAACTGAACACAGTTTAGTTAGAAACACAGGGCTTAACTGAGATTAAGGCCAGGACTGAATGGGATGGTTTCACCTGCATTACCACCTCCAAAATATATTTTTAAAATTGTTCTAGACGTTTTTGGACACCAGGCTCAGGGGAAGGGGAAAATTATTTTATATATCCAATCGGAAATGTGTTAAACCTATCTTACTCAGTGTGCTTGAAATCAATAAAAATTAGGTAGCCATTATTTAAGACTAAATTAAATTCCTTGATTTCAATGGGATAAAAGTGTGACTAACTTAGAGCTTTATCACAGAGGCAGACAAGTCACACTTACAGCAGGATTTATCACCTTGGCAGGGACTTATCACATTATCTTTCTCCTCTTCTGTTGTTCTTGCGGGAGATATTTGGAAAGCATTTCTTTTATTAATCCATTAATGACCTCCTCAGTAAAAGAAATGCCTTCCAAAGGGTCTCCCACAGGGAGGACGGGGGACAACAGAAGAGGAACAAGGTAGTGTGATTTACCTGCTTCTTGTGATAAAGTCCTAAGCTCAAATCTCTGTTTATTTAGAGTCAGCATGGTGTAGTGGTTTGAACATTTGACTATGACCCTGGAGTCTGCAGCTCAATTCCCTGCTGAGTAACCTTAGGTGCATCACACAATCTCAGCCACAGAAAACTCTGTGACAGGTTCCCCTAAGGGTCACCGTAAGTCAGAAACAATATGAAGGCACACAACAACAACAACAACAACCACCACCACCACCACCACCACCAATAGTCTGATCATTTTTTAAATTGGCAGCCCTACAAAATTAGAGTGAAATAAAACATAAAATGAAATGAAACAAACTCATCTGACAAATAAACAATTAAATAACTTACTCCAAAGTCACAGGTGCCAATCTGACAGAACTTTCTTTCTGTCTCTCACTACAGTTCTCAGCACTGTTTAGAAACTGACTCCAGAGGGTTTCTTAGCCCCTCAAAGCAGTTTTTTTCTTCCATGCATTGTGTGTTGAAGAAAGGAGGAGAGATCACCTTCCTTCCAGTTCTACTGCTGGAAGGAGTTCCATCAGAGGACAAATCTTTACCACAGAAATGTCATTTTTCATCTCTCATGTAAAGTCAGAGTTAAGATGCCATAAACAACTAACTTTCTCATGAATACGCTGGATTTCATATTTCCTGGTGTTCATTTTGCTTTATCTTTTCATTACCTAAACTTCACATCATGAAATATTACAGAAAGCTGCAAAGTCTTTTTATATTTTTTTATCAGTCTCCAATTTGAGATAGTTTCTTATTTTAAGTGACTGTTAGCAGTATAATCAATTCAAAGGACACTGAGGCAGATTAAGCAACAGAGCTTCTGTAAAGCAGACACATTCGTCTAATGACTTCACAGAACTTCAGTAAATAGGAGAACCAGAGTCTTTTGTTCTGGCATAATGCATTCTAAGAATTTACTATGGGATTACAGTGGTCATTAGAAAAGAAAAAGACATGTTGAATGATGCCTCTTTAATAAGTAGTTAAACTGGTGGGAGGCAAATGAGGGAAAGTCAACAGAAGCTGTGAAGGAAAAAGACAAGTCTGGAAACATTCAGGATCTTTTTCATTTAGCCACCATTGTGTTTAACAATGGTGTAAGGAGAAGAAAGGAGCCTTGACCACATCATACTGGTTATACAATGACACCATACAAGTTCACCTCAGATGAGAAGACAATGAGTTTTTCCTATGGTGACTGGTGGTTTACATGCTAGTGCTGTCTTGAATCCACTGTGAGTTTAAATCTGAACATTAAAGGATCTATCCAAAGTGATGAACCCTATCAACAAAATGGCCCCAAATAGCTCCTGTAAAATTCAGACTAAAGCCCAGTAACATGGAAGAAACAACTGCCACTAAATATGTCATGGGAACACATCTTCTGAATGCTAAAATAAATGTGTTTGTGAATGAACACTACTTTGCTGAATCCACTAATACTAAATCCACTTCATATTTGCCTCACAGTCTACTCATAATTCCAATTTATTACACCAAAGTCACTTCCTGGTTGTTTCATTTCAGAATATGTAGACCCATATCCAACTTACAGCTCCAACTAGAACAAACTCACTGAATCAAATGGACCATAGAAGAAACTCACTGAACAAACTCACTGAATCAAATGGACCACAGATGTATGTTGACTTGCCCATTTCCCACTATTTCAGGGGATCCACTCTAGCTGAAACTAGTAGTTGGATGTGGGCCATGGAAACAAGCAAATAGTGACTGAAAACTGTTTGGTAGCAATGATGGATCCTGTTTCCTTTCCCTCTTCTCTAAGACAGCAAAAAGTTATTTGATAGCTCTCTAGCAGGAAGAATCCAAACAAGCTGAAGAAGTATGCGTTTCTTCTTTCATTTTACTCTAAGCAAGCCTGAAGTTATTAATCATCATACATTTTTCAAACATTGAAGAATACCCTGTGATTTGAAATCCATTTAAGCAAAAAGAGAACAACAGGTTGCAAGGCAGTCACACAAGAAACTGAACATTATTTCTCTTGTTTGAATAGCATTCAGCAAGAAATATCCAAGTCACTTTTACAGAATTGCCATTATTTTGTTGACACTAGACAGACACAGCTGGATGTCAATATGAATTTTAGCTTATTAGGAAATTCACAGCATGAACTAAAGTTAGAGAACAAATCATATCAAACTTGGATCATAAAAAATGACATTAAAAAACCTTTCAAAAAACTGAGAAATTAAATTTGAAGCACCTTCATAGATTCCTGAAAATCTGTTTTTATAATGATCCAATCATAAAAACACAGATATCAACCTGATTTTCATGACTCTATTGTGGATCTACATACAGTAGAACCATTGAAGAAATGAGGGTTACATAAATGTTGAAATATCATTCAGCAATTGATTCAAAAGATCTGTTTTAACTGGGACTGGAAACTGGACTTAGACCTATGTGTTTTAACTGGGATCCAATCATTATTTATTGACTGGGATTCAAGTACTATTAACTTTCTGTTGAAGCTATATGCATAGCCCTTTCCCCATTGTAGATGTCTATGTTTTCTAAATCCTAACATTCTATTACTGTTTTGTTTTGTAAGCCATTTTGCAAATGTTATTTTACCTTGAAAAACAGAACATGAATACAAAACAAAATTAAATTAGAATACAGCAAAATGTATCTTTGAGTCCACACTGCCAATTTCCAACTTACTTTCTCAAAATATAAACATCTGCAAAATGTTATAGTGGTCAGTACATATTCTTCAACATCAAACAGAATTTTCCAGTAAAGATAGAGCTTGTAATCTGCCAGATCATTATGTTTTCTTACTTGACTATGGTTGAGATGCTGTTTCCAAGCAAACAGAAAATTAATCAATTTTGCACGTGCCTGCTGGAGTTTTCCATAATAATGAGTATAAGAGCAAGGATGTGATCAGTCAAGATGTTATGTTGCTTTGATGTGACTTCTTTGCATGTTTTGATACTAAAGCAACAACTAAGCCCTAAAATCTACAGTCATACCAGCGAACTAGATAACACATAGATCATGCAAGTATTCGTAACTGTTGGTTATATCTAGTCTCTCTACCTTTAGTAGTGGTTTGTCTTCTTCTGCTCAAAGAACCTTTAGTGAGCTCTGTGTGTGTGTGTGTGTGTGTGTGTAACACTGTGAGGAATTTTTAGTAATTCAGCTTCTCAGCTGTCTGTACATATTTGTTATGATAGAATTACACATAAATGTAGTAGCTTCCTTTAAAACCCATGTTTCAGAGCTTCATTGTACTCTGTTAGGGTTACTCAATAAAGAGGCATTAAGCCTAGAGATTCAGTTACAGAGAGATACAGCCAAAGTGATTATGCTAGTCCTGAGGCTGTTAAGAAACTCTTAAGAGCAAGAATTCTTCTCCTTTCTCAGTCTCAGGGGGAAAGACGAGAAGGGAACTACACTCCTCCTGGAAATATGAGTATTATCACAAAGATTCTAGAAAGCCAATCCTGCCAAGAAATATTAGCCCCCACGTGGGAGGGATTCCCTCTGTCTTCGTCTTGAGAAGAAGAAATGCTGGCAACGTATTACTGAAGAGCACGGAGACTTACATGGGGCTAAGAGAACTATGTAACATTCAGCATTTGAGGCTGTTCCAGAGTTTTGGTTGAAGGAATGTCAGAATACTTCTTCTTTTCCATTTTTATATCCTTTTTCAGTTATTTGTCACCAGTAAAGCTATGATTTGTACTCTCAAGTGAGTTAGACTTACTTCTGTGTGTCTTTGGAACCTACATTCAACAGGCCCTGAATGGACCATGCCTTCCACATCAATACAGAACCCAGATTCCACCTGCACATCATACTGCTCTAAGTATTTTACATTTCCAGTCAAGCAACCACCAACTAGTTTACTATATTCTTTAAAGCAATGGCTTACTTCTGCACCATGGTTCTTTAACTGATATACTCTGATAGGAACTCTGGAATTGATTCTATTTCTTGTCATAATCACTGGGCTCTTTTCTTACTCATGCCTGCATCAGCCATTCCAAAGGTTCTAAAGAATTTTAAGGAAATCTGTAAAAAGCTCTGTCCTATCTTGTAAGCATACACTCTAATATGAATTGTCCACCTGTTTAGCTTGGGTGGTAGAAGCACCTGCAAGAAGCAAAAAAAATGAACAGATTGCAGAGCATATTACCTTTAAGAAAGTTGTACATATGAATGGTTATCAAAATAATCTCCTAGACAGAAGACAGCATTTGCAATGGTAGTTGCACAGTATGTGGTACCCTAGATGTGCCTACTGTTTGCCTATCCACCAAGGAGGTGTATGTCATCTCAGTGGAGCATACCTGTATATCATGCCCCTCATTAAATAAAGTGTTTACATGCTGCTTCTGAAATAGATGGTGATGTCACAAGAACTCTACTAATATTTCATTGGAGGAAAAGACACTGCTTCTGCTGGAATAGTTAAAAGACCGCTCTATGATTTATCTGAGAAAACGCAGAGAAATCTATCTGACAGAGAATGAGAAAATGCAGCTCAGCCTCCTAGTACAGTTTACAGTACTGAACAATTCTTCTCTGGGATGAATGTTGACATGCTAAAGATAGAATAAATCTTTGAGAAAATGATCAGAAGGGGAGGCTTCATGAATACAATCTGACAGTGTGCCTGGAGGAAACAAGTCTATATTTTATATTTATCTATCATGCTCATAAAAGATGTGCTCTCTTGGCAAAGTATAGTTATTAAGGGCACAAACTATGGGTTCAGCAAAACTCATTGAACAGCCTTAGCCAAACCACTGTAGCCTCATTTCCAACAGTAATGTGAAGATGCTTATGTTGGCCTACTTGACTGCGCTGTCGAAAGGACACTTAAGAGTATCCATGGAATTCTTTACATAGTTAGCAAAAGCACAGTACAACGATACCTAACAAAGCCTCTGACAAAGCAACTCATTTTTACAGTTTTTTAATTCCCCATCTAGCACGTCCTTGTCCTGTCTAGCTAGAAATTTTTTAGCAGCATCACCACTGAGAAGATGGTGAAAGAGGACTGAAAAACAAACTTTGGGTGTTGGGTTGCAGCATAGCTGTTGTGAACATTAAAAAGAAAGCAGCATGACTGTTGTGAACAATGAAATGAAAGCTTGAACTGGAAAGAATAGAATTCTATACTAGCCAATCCTATTGTGACTGTATGTGCCTGCATGCAACAGGCAAGGCACATAGTAGCTGCCTCCAGAATCCCACAGTGTTCATGCATGAACAGCAAAACGAAGAGAAAAAGGGAAAGCAGATGAGCCTACTTCACTAGCTACCTTCAGCATGTTAATGAAGCATACATCTGTAAGTCTGGTCACCAAAATAAAAAATCATAAGAAAACTGGAAGCTGCTGAAAGAAAAAGTCATCCCCGGGTGCACTTTGGAAGAAGTTTTGAAGCAGTCTCCTGGATATTTCATTTCATATGTGCATATTCAGCTTTGAATAAGAAGTTTGTTGAAATATGCTTTTTGTGTGTGCACAGTGTAGGAATCTATCCCCACTCTGCTCATCTTATTTCTGCCTCTGGAACCAAATTTTCTATTAAAGCAGAGGATCATATCTACTTTGTTTGCACCTGTAGAAATATTATGACATGTGAAAGCCAGTCTATATACTAAGGTTTTGCTCACATAACACATGGGCTCAGTCTTGGTTTTGTTGAAGCCAAGGATTATGAAGTGATTTCTTATGGCACTATGCATCTCAACTGTTAAGAACAGAAGAAACCATGTATGTATGAATGAATGAATGAATGTGAGGCAGAAGGCTTTACACAGAAATCAGTTTCCAATATTGGAATCATTTCTGCACCAAGTTAAAACTAATCTCTAATGATTTCATTAAGGTTGCACACTTTAAGATTATATTATTCAAAATTGTTTAAACCAGTTATAAATTGTCCATTTAAACTGGGAAACTATATATACATTTTAATCTTCCTAAATTTTTGTAATTATTGATTGTTTTAAATTTATTTTCTTGTAAGCCACCCTGAGATCTTCAGATGAATGGTGGGATATAAATATTTTAACAAACAAGTAAATAAGTTTCTCAAAGTTTTTGAAACCAACATAGACATTTAGAAAACAAAACTGAAAGCTGCAAAATATCAGTTATCAAAGGAGGTTTGCCATTTTTAGCTTTTTATATTAAATATGCATCTCAAACATTATCTTTAATGGACAATATAATTGTTTTTAACTGGATAACTAAGTATAAACTAACAAAGTTATACATGATGGTTAATAGACTAACTTTACACTCACTTATCTGCCACTAACAATAAAATGGCTAGGTATAAAGCCAATGCAGAAAAGAAGATACAGGTTGAGCCTCCTTTATATGAAGTGCTTGGGACCAGAAGTGTTTGGACCTCACATCTTGTTCAGCCGTTACTTCTGTTGTTTATGAGACTGAGGATCTGTGAAATGACAGAAATCCAAGCATAGTGCTCAGGTGTGAATCCACATTTCCCACTATTTCACAGATCCTCAATCTCATTCTCTCTTTGCCACCAGCTGCCTGCTTCCATTTTCAAGGCAGCACCCGCAACGCTCCTCAGAGCTGATAGATGAACCACCAGGAGTGCCACAGCTACTGTCTAAAAGGCAGAAGTGGGCAGTTAGCACGAAAAAGAGAGACGGAAGATCTGAGACACTAACAAGCAGAAGCATTGCTGTTACTGCCTTGAAGGCAAAAATGGGCTGCTGGCAACAATTTTTGTTTGTTTTTGGATGTTTTCAGATTTCAGATTTCCAGATAAGGGAGGCTCAACCTATAATATGGTTACTTCATGCATCCCTACTCATTATTTTGCCCACTGAAATTAAGGAGAAAGAAATAGGTGAAGCAGAGAAATAACTTATGCCTTGTAGCCCACAATAGCTTTCTTGGCAAGAGCTCTACAGGTGCACCTTGGAAGAATACCAGAGGACTTTGGGAAGCTATATGAAAAAGTACATTTCTGCACTTTAAAGCCCACTATTCAAGCAGGACATAGTATCTGTGAAGTTGAGCATGACCTGACCCATATAAGAACGCATGTCTGTACTTTCTCTTTCTTCCAGTTTCTTCAAAATCTGCTCATTCTAGAGTCTTCCTAGAATGAGCACACCCTCAGAAGGAGATGGAACACAGACACCATTCTGCCCTGTTGCAACTCTTATTCTAGTGTAGGAAGCTTGTATGTGCCTTAGGATATTAGAGGTCAATGCTTTTCTACAGTTTTATAAGAGTGTGTCAAAGTAAATCAGATTTATCAGGAAATAAATATAAATAAACATGCCCTTCTTTCAAGGATATTATACTCAAAAATATCCCCTCCCAGCCCACACTCTGGATTTTAAAATGAAGCACAACCTTCTTAGTTGTCTAGACAAAATGTTGCCAGGACTTCATTTATTTCAGCACTTTCATTTAAGCCCCTCCAGTAGGACCTCTCTTATGTGTTCTGACACCACTGACAAGGACAAAAGCACAATATATATTTTTCATTAAGCAGCCTTATGAGAATATCTTCAAGGATGGGCAAACACAGAAGGTTGATGAAATTATTTGCACAGATGGGCCATCACTGAAGTTCAAGTGCAATGCTGAATAAGAATAATACTTAAATACTTATCATGACTTCCACTCCTTCATTAACTTATCTTAGACATTAAACTAGCTCAATTTACTAAAATAGCCCTCCAAATAAATTAACACATAACAAGAATGCCAATTGTGATGGAATCATCTCAGTAAAGTATGTTTTGACTATGCTCACAGAGAGAAAACTGTATTTGAAACAATAGGAGGGTGCTTTACACAGGCAAAGAATAAAAGGAACTGTGAATTTTATGTTACAGGGAAGGCTAGGAAACCTTATACATTCCTATGAGGATAGAAAATGTGACATTAATGTCTACAAAGAAACAGCATAAGCAGACTTAGAAACTTATCATTTCAGTGTCAATAGCTGAAGGCAACTAATGCATGGACATTAGTTGCAGACTGAGGCAGAACCCATGAGGTTGCTTTCTAATTGTGATGATTTAAACCGCATTGATACCATCCCTTCTTTGGAGGGGATTAGTTTGCAGAGTTAAAAATCACTGCTGTAAGATCTGGCTAATCTTTGGGGAGATGCTTTAATAAACAACTAATCATGTGGAGCTGCTCCTTTATGTAGATAAAAATGATTTGATTTGCACACACTATTGGTGATAACTTGGTTTGTATTAGGGCGGCTGTGCCAATTAATGCTGGATTGGATAGAGATGCTGGGGCAATGCATGCTGAGGACAGTATATAGGCTAGGGAGGATTGGCAGGCCCCAGTACCAGCTCAGTAGGGACATGTATAAATGTATTCACCAAGTGGGTGGGCTTATATTCCACAGCTGGGTATTGTTCATGGTAAGCCATAACTTTTTAGAGAGGACGGAGTTTAGCTTTACACTGAAAACTTTAATTTTTTGCCTTGGGAACCTACACTGTGGACTTCTTGTCAATAGAGTAAGTGAAACTGGGTCTGACCATCTCATTTCTGTGATGGGGTGCAGGTGCTCAGATGGCATTCTCCTTTGATGCGATTCCTAAGACATTTCCAGAAGGCAGAAGAATCTTACCCACATGCCTCCCATTGACAGCCCACTTCATGGGAAAATTGAGTTGGTTCCTTGCACCATATTGGAAAACTCCTATAGGAACACTAACTAGCACTACTTGGGACCCTCAAATCCCTGCAGGGGGAACAGGAGATGAGTAACAAGGACATCTTGAAGGGACAGCAAGAACTCACTAAGAACTCACTAAACCTCATTTATTCACTATATCCTGCACAAACATCTAGTTTAGGGATACAATAAATCCTAGGTCTCAGCTCCATAGATTTGAAGATAACATGACCTCCTAGAACATATGCAACAGATTCGTTTTCTACCAATGCACATGTAGACTAACAAATCCTGTTATTCCAAAAACAGTTTCATGTTCTTCCACATATGCAGACACTCTTCATTGCACTTCAGTTAAGAGAACTTATTGCCAAATTTTATGATAAAAAAAATCATTTTGAAAGTTACCACAGATGTAAAAACAACAGTTGTTAAAGTCTGAAATGCTAGTATGACATCCTGTTTCTAAAGGATACACTGAAACTGTATCAAGGAAAAAAAAAATTCAAATGGAAATACTATTTCCTAGTTCCAGGGTATCTGTTTCACTCTGCTGCTGAACCCTAAGTGATGCTCCCTGAGAGCTTTGCATCATGAAGTTTCTGCACAAGTGTAGCCATGAGGAGCACAAAGTAGAAATGACAAGTACATTTAGTCCCAAGACATTTGAGCACAAGAATATTAATGTTTCTTTCCAAAGTGAGTAAAGGAACGGAGAATCAAGAGAATATCCCAAAATACCTATAATGGATGGTTTTATTCAGAATTTTAAATGGGACTTTTAACAGTGACATTCTTGACAGACACTATATTTTAAAACTGTAGGAGAAATATGTCTTATAGAGGTTTTTATCCCTATGGAAAAAAAATGCAATTAGAAGACAGTTAAGGATAGGAAGTAAAAACAGCAACAGAAATCTAGGCTGCTTTTTGAGATATAAATCAAATAGCTTTGCAATTTAAAAAAAAAAAAGGTCAAAATTTCTGCTGTACCAAGGAGCTTAATTTAAGTATAAACAAATCCACTGTGGCAAGGATGGGCAACAGTGGTTGGTGCAGGAATCTCTTTTCTGTCCCCTGGGCCTGCACAGTCCCCTGCAAAAAACTTGAAAATCAGGAGTGGTCAGAATTCCACTTCTGGTTTTAAAAATGGATTTTTTTAAAAAATAGCCAGGAGAGAAACCTTCAACACAGTTAAAATGGTGGAGACTTCCCAGACAGATAATTTATTCCTTTCACTGGACAGCAAAAATGGCATTCTGTAGGAGACAAAGGTTGCAAAAACAGCACCAGTGTATCCTGCATGCTGTCCCAGAACCACACTTTGCCCACCCCAGTGCTATGATATGAAGATAGTTTATGCTATTCTACTAGCTGGGAGGATGAATCAATTCAGAAAACTCTGAGCAGTACTGAAGCTTCTACAAGGAAAGGCAAAGTGGGTGAGGGAAAACGTCATTCAGAGCTTCAGAGAAAGGGCAACGCCAGTTAAGGGTGAAATATAAAGGCTAAGCAGAAAAATAAAAATGGAGCAACAACAGTCAGAGAAAAGGGGTCAGAAGACACTACGGTGCCAGCACAGCTAAGCTATTTGAGGTGACTCACAGCAATGAGGCACATCATACAGAGCACCATCCTAATCCTAGGCAAGATCATCAGACTGAAACTGAGAATGGTAGAACAGTACTAAAACAGAATTTAACTGGAGTGTAGATCCATAGCAGTATCCTTTCTCTACCGTTGACAGTCCTACTTTTGACAGCCCCAGAGGGAAGGGAAGAAACTCCTTAAAATAGCACAGGAGTGTAGCGTGCAGGGGGAAAGAGGTTTGAGCCCAGTGGACCAGGCGTGGGTGTGCCCTGAGTCTGCCCTGAATATGATCCCTCTGTTTCTCAAAACAGCATTAAGATACACATTTTCAATTTTAAATAAATAAATATTTTTAAATTGCTTGAGGTGGACTAATATTATTAACAACACTATTTTACTGATTGATTCTTATTAACACGGAGAAATAGACTGAACCTTTTTCTGTTTTTCCATCAAGTTTTTCCATCTTTTGAAGAGCAAACACCACAAGGAAATACATAATGGGAAGATTCTTCAAATGACACAAGGAATAACAGCCACCTACAACCTCTAATTTAAATTTTGCATTTTTGCATCTCATTTAATTTATAAAACATCTTCTCTCACTTCTTTTGTGCAGAATTTTCTAACTTATATCGGTTTAATGAACTTCTGACACAGTACCAAGTTTTAAAAATTGTTTCTTGTTCTGGAACTACAGTGAGCTTGCTACATTTGTACATTCACAGATTCACAAATTTAACCTTACAAAAATTGAAAAGTGCAAAAAATACTGTATTAAAAAAATTAAATTACCTGACATCCAGTGCAGAAGCAATCCTAGGGCAGCAGTGGAGAAGGTGCCAAGGCCCAGGCACCAGGCAAAGCCTGGGTGCCTTGTAAAGTGGGCATCTCACGTGCTCCACAGAAGCAGGATATCAGAAAGAGAGCTTGCTGTTTTATTGCCTCAAAAATCACAGGGTGGGTAGGAGCTTTGGCAAGCACACAGCAGCACAGGCGGTGCCAATCCTGCTCATTCATTTGTGGACAAGATACCAGGATTAGCACTGGTGTCCTCAACAGTCCCAGGGCAGCCAGTAGCTCCTTCCCTAAGCACTCCTTGCCTCCTCACTGCCCTGCAATTGTTGGCAGTGGGAACAGTGCCAATCATAGTCACTCATTTGTGAATGAGCAACCAAGGATGGTACTCACACACTCAATACCAGCACTGCCACCCTCAATGGCTGAAAAGAAGCCCTGGGATTGTTGAGGACAAACAATTGACCAGGACTGCACCACTCCTGCTGCCAACAATTGCAGGGTGGCCAGGAGCTTCAGTGAAGAGCTGCTAGCCACCCTGGAATTGTTGAGGGCAGCAGTGCTGAGCCTGCTCATTTATTTACAAACAAGTGACCAGGATCAGCACCACTGCTGCCATCAATCCCAGGGCTGCAAGAAGCTTTGACAGGGACCACCTCTACTGCAGCCCTGCACCATTTTTCCTCAGGGATTTGAGGACACACAATTTTTAGCATTTGTGAGGGTTCCTAGAACCATCCCTCATGAATACAGCAGGGCCACTGTAGCCATAAAAGAGAAACAAGAATTGTCTTTACCATACAGAACCTTTTTTGCTCTGGACGAGTCAAATCACACCACATTATTACTTTACCATTAGAGCAAAATACATCAAATTGTGGACACTACAGCATGTGGAGATAACAAATACCAGAAAAATCCAACAAAGATATGTGAATTTTTTCTATTCCCACCTTTTTATAGGCAATCCAGTCGAACACCCTGTCAATGTCTGTGGCTTGCTGCACTTCCTGAGATACGGGGTGTGAACTAGCCAGTCCATCAAGTAGCATTACTTCATGTAAGACATCTGTCAGAAATCTTTGTTTCTCCTGCAATGCAGAAAAACACGCTGATACATTTTCAGTTACATGAATAAAATGTGAAGCTGCAAAGATGGCAATTTTACATATTACTTTTACAAAACACAGCTGTGCACTGATATTCAGTGGACTGATGGGCCAGTATCATAGTCAGAAAGATAGTGGTGGAGGATTTGGGCCACTAAACCTTCACATGTTGATCAGAGTTCCCACAGATCTTTGGAAGAATGCCACTGCAACTTAAGAAATGAAAGATGGAAATAGTCATAAGATTACATGCACATGTATTTGTAAATATAGGTTACTACAATGAGAACAAAACTTTACAGGCAACCACAAAGTACAGCACTGTCTCTGAGACATAGCCATTGCTTCCTCCATGCTACATTTTTAAAAATTCCAGGGAATTAACACCTTTCCAAACTCATACTTTCCTAATTTGCTGCATTATGTCATTGCCACTGTCTAGAAAGAGATGAATTCATCATCTCAAATTTTCAAATTGTTTATCCAGGATGTGTGTGTGTGTGCTAGTCAAGCTGTTAGTAAATTATATAAAATAAATAAATCTACTATATAAAAGTCAAAATTTGTGAGTGATCTTGTCTGTTTGTCTGCATCAGGCAGGTGAAGACCTCATATGATTGGCTGTGTGAGACAAGAAGACCTCATATGATTGGCTGCCTGAGAAGATTCTATAGAATCCTGGGGTTGGCAATTCAGGGATGGGCCTTTAGAATTCTCAGCCAGAGAGCTCAGGCTGGTGGCTATGGAGAAAAGGCCTAGCAGCAAGAAGGAGGACACTGTATTCCCACATGAACCCATAAACAACTCTGAATACAGATTGGATTGGCGACTATTTGGAAAAGTTACAGACACTGGATAAGGCAGTTTGGGGAATTACAGACGCAGGATATCAAATCTGTGTATTTCAACTGCATCTAATTCCTACGGTAAGGTAAGGTAAATTCCTAAGGTATTTCTAACACGTGTTACCTATGAGAAAATAAAATCCCAGGCAACGCCAAGTAGATATGCGAGTAATAAATATAACTGAAATGTTCATTAATATTGCAAATATTTTTGAAGTGGTATAGTCCTGCTAATATTATTTGGGGTTTGGAGGCAATGTGCTGCAGTGGTTCCAGTCATTTGGCTGAACATTCCCAAAAGGTATTGTTGAAAAAGAAATGTTCAGCCTCCTGACCCTTAGCTTGTGGGATCCAACAGGGGCCAATACTGCCTTATATGTTTTTTGACATCTACAGGAAGCTGCTGGGGAAGGGCACCTAGAGTTTTGGGATTAGCACAATCTCACAGTCCGAAAACACTCATAACACTAAAAAAATGATGAGTGAAAGAAAGTGAATGTGTATGCCATCATCAGTCATTTTGGGATTGAGGTTAATCAGATTTCACAAATTAAGAACAAAGAGAAGTATGTACAGCCTGATTCAAAAGAAGCCTTTCTGTTTTTCTTGGTGAATGGGATGTGAGTGTCCTTCTCCGTCTATTTCAGAGTTATGTTATCCTCTTAGGAAGTGAAGCAGGAACAATATTGGGGGCTTACTAGTTACACACCAGCATTCGGTTACTCAGACCTATGAAAACTCTGGGAACACTGTAAAGCAATATAGGGAACACAGACTTCCTTGGTTACATTTCAAAAGCATTTACAGTCTGAACTGCTTTTAAGGATTGTGAAAAGGACAATGGTAGACTCTGACAGTTATGTTTCATGGAAGATAAAGGGAGAAAGTAGCTCACTTATCTAGCTAATGCACCTGATTTTCTTATCAAACTTCCCAAGTAACTGAACTTCAGCAGAAAAAAAAAAGCAGAAAATAACAAAAGATTCTTGAGCAAAATTAGTTTCTCTTCAGAAAAAGAACCATTTCCAGAACTTACGTATTATTTGTGAAAGCTAATGAGGACTTTGCACATTCAGTTCACCACACAAAGACTCTGCATCCGAGTTCTCCAAGAGAAAAAAAAATCAGATGAGATAAATCCCATGTCCTGCTGGTTATAACAGCTGAAATCCCCCCCCTTCCCCCTGTTTCAGCTCTGGAAAACAAGGAAAGCAGCTCCAAAGGATTTCCCAGTTCCCCAAAATGAATTTTGGGCTAATGTGGTACCTTGTAGTGGATAGGAGATCATTACCTTTCCAGTTCCAATGGATTTGATTCTTCTGCCAGAAGACGCCACAACTGGATGTTGCCCACATTAATGAAATACTACTGTTGGGCCAAAGGTCACCACTATGTACAAACTGTTAAGATAAGCAACTGCAAACTGTTGGAATGATTGCATCATGCAAGATATTACAAAAAGCAATTTGTGGGAAAGGGAATGTTGGTGAGAAAGACTGAACAGAAGATGAAGCCTTCATGTTTTCATGAATTTTTAAAAATAAAAAGTGGAGGACAGGTTTGAAGACATTAAAATTAGGCTTTTTGCAGGTGATATTAGGCTGTCAGGTACTGTTCTAAGATGGTTGGGAGAAGAAAGAAACTTTTTTCCCCTCCCTTTTAAAATATTAAGACCATAAAGACTTCAAATTTATATTCAGTGTTTCATTGGTACATACAGAATACTGCGATGGGACAAAGGCCCTTTTCACACGCGGAGGAAGCCATGCCTGAAAACACGCCAAAACAGAGCCTACCTGGAGCCGTCGCAATGTGGAGCACTGCGAGTTCACTGCTCCACACGTGGCGGCGTCCTGTGGAGTCCTGCGGCATCCAAAATGGCGGCTTCCAGATGGTGGAGGCTCTCCGCCAACCGGAGCTTGCCAGCCGGAAGCCCACTCCCCGGTCGGTCTGCAGGCGCACACTTGCGTGCGCCTGCAAATCCACACCGGGCACTGCGACGGGGCTGCACGCCCCATGCTTTTTAAAAACCACTTGAAAAGTGGTTTTCAAAAAGCACACAGCGCAGCCACTTCCAGTCGCCCCTGCGCGGATTGGAGTGTAGAACTACACAAAAGTAGTCCGCCCCAATCCATGTTACGGTGTAGACGACCTCCGTCAGAGGGCCTCAGTTACAATGACAGGACTTTTTACTAGGGATGGGATGAATCCAGAATTTTCCGAATCTGGGTCGGGATCCGAATCCCTGGAAGTTTTTGGGAATCCATGAATCTCACAAATCTCAAATTGTTTGAATCCCTTTTTAAAAAAAGATTTTAAAAAGCAAGGGAAAGAAGGATAACCTTGGGCAAGACACACTCTCTCAGCCTCAGCAAAAGCCTAGGCAAAGGCAAATCTCCCTCTGAAGAAATCTGGCTAAGACAATTGTCATAGTTTTGCCTCAGAATCTCCCCAGATTGAAAATGACATGAAGGCCCTTTCTACATAGGCAAGAAAATGTGGATTAATCCCACATTTTCCTGCCTGTGTAAACAGGGCCACATACTACAGTAGAAAGATAATCCAGGTCAAAACTGGCTTTTCTTTGCATAGCTCTTTCTAGCATCCTGGGGTTTGTAGTTTGATGAAGCACCAGTACACTCCCGCAGAGAAGGCTGTGGCACCTTGTAAAACTCCAAACCCCGGAATTGTGTATGAAAGAGGTTTGCAAGGGAGCTACGCAAAAGAATGTTTCAGCTGTCCTTGAAATCTCAAGCCTCTACCTTCCAGTCAAGTGCTAAATTTAAATATGAAATGTTCAATTTAAATATCTTAGAATACAACCCCAGATGTAATTTGTGAAATTGTTAGCAAAGGCCATTATTACTCCAAGGGAAAACCTTACCTAGTTACTTGTATATCTGGTCCCCTAGGTTTTCAGGAATCCTGTCTTCCAGGTTTTCAGGCATCCTGGTCCCCCAGATTTTCAGGAGTCCCAGTCTCCAACAATCTATTTGGTTGGCGAATTCAAAAGATTTGGTTTGCCTATTTTGGCACAGGGATTTGGATTCGGGAATCTTGAATCCTTACCCAGGATTTGAGGATTCAGTTGACCCATCCCTACTTTTTACCTCTCCCTGCTGCAGCTCCTCAGAATGGAATTTAAGTGGGCAAAAGGACCATCTCCTGGAAATATATTGGTTTTTCCCCAATTCAACTGATGGAAGTAGTTCTGTCAGTAAAAAGTCAATGTTGGCTCTCGCACATAAAAAGATTCTGCCAAAGATCCTGCATCAGAAGTTATGATGTGTAACTTTAGGATGACAAAGCTATGTTGTCATGACACATAACCTTGTTAACGAACTGCAACAATGCACAACAGGACACTGTGAAAGAAATGTGCTGTGCATTGGGATACATTGCACAATAGGACATGTTGGGAGGCACGTTGTGCTGTGGACCTATTGTGCAATGCTCATGCTGTGGGCTCCAGCTGCACAGCAGGCTCTAGTGGTCCCATAACTACATCTCTGCTTCCCTCCTTAAAAAAATAAACATTTCACAAAGGCACAACTCAACTTTAGATTAGCAGTTATTAACCTTTTTTTTATAACCACAGACCCCGCTTAAGTATTTTTTTTGTTGACCACCAAGTAAATGTGAAATCAGATTATTGATACTTTTTTGTTTTATATGTATTTTGCTGTTTTAACATGTATTTTAACTTTAATTATTACTGCTGTTTAATTTGTTTTAACTGTTGTATGTGACTTTTTAAAACTATTTTTTAAAATATTGTAAGCCACTTTGAGTCCTTTCAAAGAGAAAGGCAGGGCATAAATAAAGTGATGATGATGATGATACTTCTTTTGCATGCATTTACTTACAATTATTTAATTGTATACTGTACTAAGAGATGGCTAGCTATCCAAATCCAAGTGAGACTTCAATCAGTTTCTTTTTCTGGTTCATTTTAAATAATATGTTCTTCTTATCAAGTGTCAGTGAAGTTTATTATATTTGTATCATGAAAAAGATAATGCAATTTAGGAGTCACTGTTCCTGGTTTTATGACAGTTACTGGGACATAAACAAAGCCTTATAGTTAGCATGACAATAATGGAATACTTGAACCAGACACACACAAAATACTTTCCAAAACAGAATACAAAATTGCAGGACAAAAGAATTTAAGAGTGGGGCAGAACGTGGATTGTACCCAACGATGGAACAAAAGGAAAAGAAGAATGTAAGTCATAACTGATGATTAGCATACACCAGAGATCAAAGGGCTGAATGTTAAAAGAATGCCATTGTTCTGAGACAACTATTCATACAATTCAGAGATTAAGAAACCTGTGTGGATAATATTTAATAAGGTCATTCTGTTCTTTAAATTATATTCCTGACAAAATACTCAGCTATGCTCTCTCTAAAACAGAAGGTTTTTTTTAACACTGGGAACAAAAAGGGGTGCTTTATGCTGTTATGATACAGCCCTATCTGTACAGCACTCCTACTAAGACGTATATATGTGCACTCAAAAAAATGGAAATGCTTTTGAATCTCTGGCCTAGAAGCAAAAAAGAGTTAGCTTGGGAAGACCGTTTCGTGAACAGGTGCTTGCCTCACATTATTGCATCTGTGCTGATCCAACTACTGCATACTGTGCATCAGAAAGTTCAGGTGACATGCTTTGATTGAAGTTTCTTTGTTTTAGAGAAATTCTCATGTCATCATCCTCCTCCCATGAATGAGATGCTTTAAAAAGGATTCCAAATTCAGAACAATCCATTCTGGGGTGGGATCTGGTGAAGCAAGGAACCAAAATTCCTGTTTCCTTCTTGAGTCTCCTTGCTGAGCTGAAATGACTCTTTCAGACTCCCAGAATCTGGGATTTTGACAAAAAAATCTTATTAGCTTATATCCTTTCTAGAAGTCCTGGTTTGGGTTAAGAGGACCCTGGTTAGCTTGTCTTTCTTTCCTTGCACTTTTTCAACCAGGAGGGCACCCTAGGTTCTCACAAGCCAAAGGGATTAAAGAAAGAGAATCTTTCAACTTCTTAAATGTATCTTTTGGGAGAGGGGGTACCTCCCCTGCACACTGCAGCTTCCCAAAACTGCTCCCTCCTTCTCTGGTGTGTGTGTATGTACGTTAGTGAACATACTTAATTTTTGAATCTCGTTCATTTTTCCCACATTTCAGCAATCCCATCAGATTTGAACTGTTTTTAACTACAAACCCTCGCAGCCTTGTCAGGTGGCTATTCTATCTGTACTTTGCCATTTGTGAAGCTCCATCATAATATTTGCTATTCCCCAATGCAACTTTTGTGTATATCTTGATTGCTCTATGTTTAATAATCCTTTTACAAACTTCTGTGTGAATTGGATGTTTTGAGTCTAATTCACCTAGTGTACTATTTTGCCAAAGTTATGTGATCCTTGATAGGCACATATCCAAAACATGGTTGAATTCATTTGTATGTTCTGAAGCAATTCCTGATAGCCAGAATTTTACATTTTATGTTTAAGAAAACTGGAGCAGAATCTGATATCATTCAAAACCAAGGTTAAAATCAAGGAAAACTGTTGAAAATTTTCAACACAGACAAGGATTAAATATTTAAAAATTCCCCATTATAGCAGCATTCTTTAATATGAATTTGCAAGATCACTGATGCTCATAACCAAATTTGAGATTATGTCACTGATTACTCCCAATATTTACAATTGGGAAAGGCTCATAAATACTCATATGTGCTTTTCTTTTTCCTCCCCCTTCTTCACTCAAGAATGGGGATGGTGTAGAATGCTTAAACATCTATCATGCAAAATGTTGGGAAATTCGATTCTTAAAGAGACAATAAAAAAGTCTAGGAGCAATAACGTCAAGCACTGTCCAAGCATTGGCCAAGCACTGTCACTAAAGCATTATCAGCACCACACTTGAGACCTGTTAGGTCAAGGCACATGACCCCTCTGTAACCCATTTTATGTGGCCTGCAAAGCCTACCATATTTTTTTTTAAAAATCAGCACCATTTTTGCCCCAAAATCACACAGAAAGGCCTTTTACATGTAAAACACTGTACTAACCTCAAATAATTTTACTCTACAAATGGCAGTAGAAAGTGATCTGAGGCTACTTTCTGTTGTAATTCTAAACAGGCCTGCAGAGAAGGTACAAAGGAGGTACAGCCTGAAAGGGGAAACCGGCCCCAGACAATTGCCTACTCCTTGGCTAAACAGAGGGATGAGGCAAAGCTTTTATTTTATTACATTTTATGCTGACTTTTTTTCTAGCATGGGAACCAAGGTAGCTAAATTTAAAATGAAATGCTTTGCACAGTTAAACAACATGTCCACAGTCACAAAACTATGCCCACAGTTGATTGCAAAGTACTGATAGGGATATAAAACATTTAACTGATTTAGCATGCAGCCTCTGTGTTTGTCTTATACACTTCACTGTTTTCTGCCATACTGAACGGTGAGTGGATTTTTTTCACAGATTCACACAGAAACCTTTAATTCTATAGCTAAACCAGAAAAACAAACTAGATATTTATTTAACTGCATGATTACTGGAGAAAGCTGCCAAACTCCATGCAGTATTAATTAAAAGCTTTCCTCTTTGAATATTTGGAGCACATTTAATCAAGAATCAAGTGATAAAAGGAGTACTTTTGAAAGGAAAGTGAAAAAATGAACCCATGGCTCTCACCATGCTGAGATAGCACAATGGACTAGAAGAATCAAGTAGGCAACCATATGTTCCATATACTATAGCAAAATAATAATGAGAAATTTTAAAAGTCTATATCTTAAAGCCTACTTCCAGAACTTTTTTTCTGATTTGTCTTGTTAGTTTTACAAAGTGTCAGAATATTTTACTCAAGGAGATAAACGTTTCAGAAAGCAGTTTAAGTCAAAGATATGCATGAGCCTAATCACAGCCTTCATTTTTATTATTTTAATCCTGCTCATGAAGGAGATCGGCAATTGAGACCATTCATCAGGGTCCTGGGTTGTGCACTTTGAAATGCACTGAGTATTTAGTTTAATGAACTTTAGTTTAATGACTTTCCATTAATATTTATTTTTATGCTTAAACAAGCCTGCTCAGCACAGGTTTTATAAAAAGAAAATTATGATATGCATATATTTCAGTATTAAGCTAGTTTCAGTTTCAAGCAGAAATGACAGAATCATCTAGAGCATGGAGTACTATACTCTGATGTATCACTCTGGATCACTTAAGAAAAGATGAAGGATATTTGCATGACTACTGGAGCTCTATACTTAATTGTTGATTAAAACTTTGGCTTTACTAGCAACTTTATTGGATGAGTTAAGGCAGAGTACATCAGCAATGGCAGCTGTATTGAGTTCTTACTCCTTTCTGTATTTTTTTAAGAGAAAGCTGCTGTGCCTTTTTCATATTTCTCTCTTTTTATGTTCATAGTTTCCAAATATGTGTTAGAGATATGTGATTAGGACACATCTGCAGAAATGATGGATTTTTAAAAAAGAAAAAAAAAGGGTTGAGAGAAACAAACAGACACAGGAAAGACAAAGTAGCCTTCTTAATTTTCTTTTCTTTTTTTCAAAGATGAGGAAGAAGAATTCAATGTAACTGCCATCACTGATGTACTCTGCCTTGACTCATCCAATAAAGTTGTCAGCAAAGCCAAACTTTTATAAAGAAGACGAAAGGAAGAAGGCCATTGAGCCCTGTGAAATGCCTTTTCAGCGCTGAGTGAGGTAGTGACTGCTAAAGCATTTGACACTTGGTATTTTATAGATGAAAGGGAAAATCACTCACCAGCAATTGCTTTTGTCATACTGTTCTTCACTCTATTCTACTAACACACACACATTCAAGGATAAAAAGTATGTCAACTCCACCTACCCGGAAGTGGCAGCAATACCAGAAGTGTCTGTAAGTCTGTACAGTCTTTGATTCATCCTTCATTTCATTTCTTTAAAGGCTACAATCCTATACACACTTACCTGAAAATAAATCCCAAAGCCCTATGCATGTCTTCTTACTACTAAAACGAACGGAACAGAACTGCACTGAGAAGTATAGAGGGGGGGTGGACATAGAGCAAAGAAAAACAATGAAATTCTTTAGGTGGAACAAAGAGGTGGAACATTATGTATTGATAATGCCAGAACTCTGCATTTAGAAGTACATTATAAATATAACATATAAAAATAAAGTATGGGTATATTTAACAAGTAATTTCTCCCCACTGCCCTACAAATGAGACATTGTTTTTTAAAAAATCAAATCCAGTATCTGTAATTTTGGAAAACATACACCCAACACAGCAAGACTTGGATGGCTAAGAGTAGGAAACTTCAGAATTCATTTACAAAATGAACTACTTGCGTACTCGGTTGCATATTTGGTAAATTAGGCAGTTGTATCATTTGGATCAAGCATGATAGTACTTTCTCCTCTGTGCAAATCTTAAGGAAAAATACCTAATAGTCCATGAAGCAACAAAATCAAAAGAAATGTTTGAAAATACGGAAGTTCTCCCACTAAACCCTCTGCTTTCAAATACATTAAATTATCATAGACAGTAAGTAAAGCTGGACCTATATGTATTGTTAAGTAAGTGACAGTTATTTTTAGAAGATGCATTTTTATGAGGTGATACCAAAAAAAGTTGAGAAAGTGATAGTATGCAATTAAAAGACTACAGAGTGGGATATAAAAAGTCTGAAATAAGACATTGGATTCCATACAACAGGCACTGAAAGAACATAACTGAAAAAGAGAGAAGGAATGAATTTATATTCAAACTAAAACAAATAAGACAAAAATTCTAGATAGGAAGCATTGACCTATGTGAGTTTAAAGCTAGATTTTTTATATTCGTACCTTTTATACTAAATGGTCTCCAAAGTTAGAATAAGACTCAAAATGACACAGACTTCAAAGTCAGAATAACAAATGTAAGTAGGAAAATGTTGTCCGTAAATACCTGGAAAATTAGTCAGCTTGAAGTGAACAAGGTTCTGTTTCTTTTTCAACCAATTTTTTGAGCTACCTTTAAAGTTGGTTAATTTGTGAAGAGAAATTTTGACCCTTTAGCTATGATATGAACATTTGTTTCCTAACTACAGAAACGGAAAAGTACACTAGAACTGCACCAGTTTCTGTTAAGAGCTTGATATTGATCAAACTGTATTCCTCAAACCTGAACTATGGCTCAAATAAAGAAGGATGTGCTAAAATATATGCCAGAAAGGATTAACTTTTTATTCTAGAAACCTGAATGACATACAACAAGCTCTGTAAATAGCTAACAATATGTATTTTCAGATATATTTGAAATCTGAATTGTTCTCAGGTACTCCTAAAAACCTGTGGTGCTGGTCAGTTTTTTTGACAGTTTCCATGGCATTTGAACTCTCACAGGAATATCACAAGATAGGAGATTTCTGTTACACAATATCATTTTTACCACATAGCATACATCAAGAGGTAACTATCAAGGCAGATTGGATTTCTGTCCTGCAACCTACATGTTTAGTACAAGAGCAAAGCTGATTGAACTGCCTAGAGAATATGGTTACACATCTCCATTATTCCCAGTGGATGAAAAACAGAAACAGGCACGTCTTAAGCCAGACAGATTTTAAAATGCTACAAGGTGGGTGTGGCATGTCATTTAGCCCTTTAAATTATGCAGACAGATGGAAGACTGCATTTCTAAAAAGCAGCTATTATTTAAGCCTTAATCCCAGGATAAAGACTATTTTATGGATTCAATATGGGACAAAAATAACAAGAAATTCCTTCTTTTAACTATTCCCAGTTGTACCAGTCTCAAACTTCAGACTTCTGGAACCTAGCCATATGCTTGGTTGTTGTTTATTTGTTGTTGGGCACTGTTTGCTAACTTATATCCATCTTTTCTCACAGGAACTCAAAGGAGTACACTAGGCCTTCTTCACCAATTACATTATTACAGAAACTTTGTGAACTATATTAGACTGAGCCCAAAGTCAGTGACCAGGTTGATACCCAAGCTGATTTGAAGCCAAGAATAGAAGATGAGTTTCCCAAATTAGGCCAGCATTTTTCCACTACATCATGCTGGTTCTAAATCTCTTCACTCCCAGAGTGGAACACAGTGCGGTAATTGTCCCTTCATGCATAGTATATAATAATCCCCAGCATTTTTAAGGACCTGCAAGATTTAGATTATAGACACTCAGGAGTCTCTAACAGGAATAGAACATTCCTCTTATTACATTTTGAAACTTCCTGTGTTTAGAAAGCAAATATTAAGTAACATCGTTACAGAAAACTATGTGGAAATGTCTGGATATTTCAACTCCTTAAGTTGGTAAAATATATTCTTTCTGCTTTTATAAATTAGGTTCTACAAAACAGCATTTTTATACTTTCATATTTCATATTTATATTTTATATTTTTATATTTTAAATACAAACATTCTGAAATGTAACAGCAATAAGCAAAGTTCAAAGGCCCCTCTACAGGAACAGGTAACCAAGAAAGGTAAATTTCCAGAGTGGTGTAGTTGTTTTGAGTGTTGGACTAGAACTCCAGGAGATCCAGGTTGAAATCCACACTCAGCCATTGAACTTAATAGGTGATAAATGGGCAAGTCACATTCTTTCAGTCTCAGAAGAAGGCAATGGCAAACCCTCTCTGGGGAAAAAAACTTGCCAAGAAGATCGCACTATTGGTTTAACAGGTTTCCATAAGTCAGAAATGACTAGAAGGCACACAACACACATAAACACAAAGTTCAAAGTTCTCTTTATAAAAAAAAAGGGACCTTATTTTTGAGGGATCATTTCCTCCATCAACAGATAACACTACACAATTTGGCTTCTAGTAACATGCTTAGCCTGATGCAATGTGCCTCAGTCTATTTGTGGTCCTGACAATCAGAGGCCACTTAAGGAAGTCATTGTTCTCTCATTATAAATGGATCTTTGAGCTTTACACCAGACACAGCCAGGTTTAGATTTTATAGTAAGTGCACTCTCAAGCAGAGAATCAAAGTTTATTGCTGTTGTTTTATTACCTTTCTTCTTTCCAGTGACCCCAGGGCCACTGTGAGGTGTGGTTTGTGGAGGCTACTTTGATCGTCTGCTCACTTCTTGTCTCAAGATGCAGCGTACATGACATCTACATCATCACCCACCCCATCTTCTCTTGCTCACTTTTTGAGAATCATGGACTGATGTTTCACTTCTGCTTCCAAAGTAGCTCATGAACAATATACCTGGTTTTCTCTAGAAGCTTGGCTTATGGTTTATTACTAATGTGTTTATCCTCCAGAACCCTAGCTTACTGCTATTTGCAAACAAAGCCAGTGTCTTTCTGGAACATCAGAACATTAAGTTCCATTATACTAACTCATTTTTTGTATCCATTTCACATTAGATTCAGTATGTCAGCCAGCTTTTATTGTACTTTTCTTGTGGAATAGGACTCAAGGTGGCTTAAAATACAGATTAAAACAAAGTACAGCTAAATAGCTAATAATAAGAAAGTGAAAAAATCCTATTAAAAATGCTAATTTTAAATAGTTTAAAACATATTTAAAGCACAGTAAAGGAGACAAAAGTTTTTAAAAAAGTTATAGAACATCCATTAAAAGATCCTTCTATCACAATCAATTAATAGCCAAATGCCTGTTTAAATAAACAAGTCTTTGATGCCAGTGAAAAGAAAGGGGAAACCAGGTTTCCCATGAGGAAGGAGGAATTCTACAACTGGGAACAGTCACTGAGGTTCTTTCCCACATCCTCAACAGACTTGCCCATGATGGTGGTGGAATGGGGAAAAAAACCCTCACTCAACAATCTTAGAACTTGGCCAGTCTCATATAGGGAATTATAGTCTTTTAAGAGTCTCAACCCAAGCCACATAGGGCTTTATATATCATTATTAGCACTTTGAATTCTGCCCAGAAACAGACTATTACTGAGCAAAGCTGTTGTAACAATGGAGTTATGTGTTGCCTGTAACCAGCCTCCATAAACAGTCTGGCCACCAACATTATGGACCTGCTTAAGTTTCTGAAGAATTTCCAAAGTCCAACACAGTAATCTAAATGGTATGCAATCAAAGCATGTGTCACCATAGCCAGATCAGAAATAGACAGATTGCTTACCTGTAACTATAGTTCTTCCAGAGACCATACCTGAACTCATACAAATGGGTTTACTGTGCCTGCACATGGTATCATTTGGAAACTTCTACAGATGTTATGTAAGTGTTTTGGCAGTACCCCTCCTCCCCTGATTCATGTGACCAGCCTGATTCCTGCTCAAACCCTCAGTTTCCTGGCCACTGAAGCAGCAGCCAAGGAGATTAGGACAGACCACAATACTCAGAAGGGAGGAAGGGTGGGTGTTGTGTGAGTTCACTCAAATGATCACTCAAAGATCTATGGTTACAGGTAAGCAACCTGTCCTTCTTCTTCATGGTTTCTGTGACTCACAAATGGGAGACTATCAAGCTACCACAGGAGGTGGGACTGTCATGCAACACAAGAAAATGCACACTCTCTCAAAGGCAGCATCAACCCTGGGCATGGCATCCAGCATAAGAGTAATGAAAGTCAGAGGCTGAGACCAAGTAGCTGTCTTCTAAATGTCCTCCAGAGACAAGACTTTTAGGAAAGCAGATGAAGTAGCCATAGCTCTGGTGGTACGACAATGCAGAGGAAAAGGAGGGTCTTTCTTTACCAGCTTGTAGGCCAGATGGATGGATGAAGAGACCCACTTAGAAAGGTGTTAAGATGATACAGTTCTTGTTCAGTGAGTAACACAAAGAGCCTCTGGAAGTGGAGACAGTCAGCAGTCCTGCTGGTGTAAAAGGCCAAAGCTCACCTAACATCAAGACAATGCAGAGAACATACCAAATCAGATGTAGGATTCTGCATGAATGCAAGTAAAACAATGCCGTGGTTCAAATGAAAGACCAATATCATTTCCAGTACAAAGGAAATGTCCAGTCCAAGAATCACTTTGTCTTTGTGGAACTTCAGATAGATGGTTCCACAGAAACCTCACACAGCTCTCCTACTCATCTGGCAAATGTTATCACTACCAAGAAGCTCCTTCCAAGTACGAAGATGAATGTCACAAACTGCCATTGGCTCGGACAGTTTCTTAAAGACCTGCAAAAAGACCAGATCCAGGCTCCACTGAAGTGTAGGTCCGAACAATAATCGACAAAGATTCCCGTAGCCCTTTAGAAACTGTTTAACCAATGGATTCATGAAACAGGAAGTCTTGCCAAAGATTTGGAAGGTGGGAAAAATTACTGCCAGGTAACATTTGATAGAAGAGAGAGAAAGTCCTCTATTAGACAACAAGAAAAGGAACTCCAGAACATGGTATATTTGTACTTGGTCTTGAGAGATCCCTCTATGTGACAAAAAGGACATACATTTGTTCCATTTATATGCATAGGACCACTGAGTATCAGGCCTATGCACAGCTGCAATGATCTACAGAACTGATGCAGAAAAAGGATCTAAAGAAACACTCTCCAAGCCAGATCTGTGTCCAGGTCTGGGTGTCTCACTCACCCACTGTGTAATATCGGAAGACCTGGTCTCTCCTGTGGTCTGAGGTAGGAATTCCAACTGAGATGGGAAAGAGGGGCAAACTAAGGCTGTCTGATCCACCACAGAGTGATCAGAACGCGCTTCACCTTGTCTCTCTGAATTTTGGCAATCAGTCTGGTGACAAGGGGAAGCAGAGGAAAAACGTTCCCAGCAAAACAGGAAAGCATCTTCGAGAGAGCCCTTCCTTGATGTGCCCAGAAGCAGTAGGTCTGATAGTATCTGTTATTTGCTGAGGTGAAGAGATCCACTTCTGTAGTTCCCTACTTCTAGAAGAATTATGAAGTACCCTGGGATGAAGTCTCCATTCATGGCAAGAGGTTCACATCCTGCTAAGAGGATTGGCTAAGACATTCTCCTCTCCTAGGAGATGGGTCATGCGAATGGAGATGCCACTATCAATGCACCAGTCCCACAGATACTGTGTGAGATGAAGCAGGATACTCGATCTTGTTCCTCCCTGCTTGTTCACATAGTACATTACTGTGGTGTTGCTGAAGATTACCTGAACAACCTTGTCACACAGAAGAACTTCAAAGGAACAGAAGGCTTTATCCACAGTTAACATCTCAACCTCTGAAGAGTTTATATAGAGATCACTCTCTTTCTCTGTCCAATGCCCATTGACTGAGAAGCCCTCCAAATGAGTCCATCATCCTTCCACAGAAGCATCCATAGTCACAGACGTTGTGGATTAAAGAGAAATGTCCTTGGGATCAAGCCACCATTAGCCAGATTTATTAAGTCTCTTGGTAGGGTTAGGCACAGATGAGGAGAGTGCAAGAATGGGTTAAACCAGGACAGGAACCAAGCCTCCATAAAATGCATTTGAAGCTTCACATGAGATGACATCAATGTCATGGAGGTCATGAACTTGAGCTGTACCTGAATGTCTTCAGTGCACACCCTGTGAGTGCACAGGCACTGCAAGACACCTTTTGTTGGGCTCTTGAACTTCTCACCTGGCAGGTAAGCAGTTAAAACACAAGAATTCAGAACAGTGCTGATAACCTTGTCCATCTGGGAAGGCTCCAGATGAAATTTCTCATGATTCAGTGAGTTGAAGAGGCAGACAGTGAGGTCTACAACAGCAAAAAGGCAAGACCTGGAATGGTCAACAAGGGGCCAATTGTCAATGAAAGGGATGTACCTTGTTGCCTGAGCCAGGCAGCTACCACTGCTGTGAACTTTGTAAAACTATGAGGTGCAGTGAAAAGTCTGAAGAGAAGGTCACAAGAACAACAGTCCCTGCTTTCCACAGCAAAACAGAGAAAGCCATGGTGTAACAATCAGATTGCAATATGAAAGTGTCCTTCAAATCCAACACTGCAATCAAATCTGCCTCTTATAACAGAGGCATGATTATACTGAGAGTGACCATCCAGAAATGTCTGGGATGGATGTAAAGGTTGACATCTCTCAGATCTAGGATGGGATAAAGATCTCCATCTTTCTTGGACATGACGAAGTAGCCAGAGAAAATTCTCATGAGATAGAAGAAGTGGGAACAGGTTTAGCAGCACTCCTGGGAAGAGTATTAATGTTCTCAAGAAGCACATCAGTGGAGAGAGTGATGTGGACTACTCCGATAGGGGGATAGTCCCAAAACTCTATGGCATACACCCTCCGTACAATGTCCAGAACCCAATATCCAATGTTATAGCAGCCCAGGAATGGTGGGAGTCTGTTGTAGAGGAGAGGAGTGGTGGAAAGAAGCGGATCAATGATGCCACTTGCCATGATCACCAGAGTTTTTACTGTCTGATTGCAAGAGATATTTGGTTGCAGTTGAAGATACTCATGAAGAAGACAGTGGGAAAACCCAAAGGCTTGGAACATCTGGAAGTCATAGGGCTAAACGATCATTTAGAGCATGAGGAATGTCTAGTGGAGAGGAGGTTGAAATCCAAATTTGTGGGCAGTAGTGTACATTTTATGTGTATTATCCAACTTGTCAATCTCCTTGTTAAAAGGCCACCCTCATCAAATGGGTCTTCTATAATTATTCACGTTTCATGTGACAATCCAGAAGAATGCAACCATGCATCTCTCCACAGTGTGATAGTTCCCACCAGTGTCTTTCCACTGCAAAAAGTCACACACCATGCAGTGTTCAGTTGCTGAGCAGCTAGGCTATGATCCTCCATCTGCAATGTCAACTGCTTGACATCTTCAGTCAACTTTGCCAAGAAAGGAGTCATCCTCCCAAGAGGTTCTGCTAATACACGACCATGCAGGCTATTCTGAAGGAGAGGACAGCAGGAGAATAGAATTTCTTGACCAATAAATCAATTTTTTCTCATTACCTCTTTGTCAGCAGGAGCAGTGAGTTTCTTCTGTACAGACTTGGATTGTGCTGCCTCAACAATGATGGAGTTTGGTTTGGATGAAGTAGGCACCAGTCTGAACCAGATTCTCCCACACAGTACAGGCTATCCATTCTCTTGGAAGTTGGTTAGCCCAAGACCTATGTGCTACTTTCAGAAGAGATAGTACTAGCAGTATCAACGCTGGTGTCAGAACTCTTGTTTGAATTCAACAATAGATCTGATCTACAGACTCAATCTCAGGTTGTTTGACCTCTAATTCTAATGTTTCAGCCACCTTCAACATCTGTTTTGCAAAGGCACATACACCATCACAGTTGGTGAAACCAACTCATGCTCTCCCAATGGAGCTGGAGGAGAATGCATTGGTGACATGCCCCAAAGAAGCAAAGGAAAATACTTAATCAGAAACTTCTGATGTTGTTGTACCATGAATGAGATGTCTGCTAGTACAAGGCTGAGAAGCAGAAGCACAAGGAGAAAACTTCAAAACCAGTGACTGAACTCACTTAGAAGGCACCAGCAGAAATGAGTGATGGGCAGTGAATTCAGAAGGCTGACTCAAATGCGAAAGTTGAGCGAGATATGGCTAATTTAGTGTTGTCCTGTGTTTTTTTCTTTTTAGTATTGAAAATAGATTTACATTTGAGTTCTGTATTAAGCCCCTGAAGAAGGCATTTTCTCATATAGGACAGAACACATTAGACTTTTTAAAGGAATAAACAGTTGACCATCTAATAGCATGCACAGCTTGTCTCTTTTTTGCTTCCTGAACAGAAGCCCTGGTGTGTACATTAAGAGATTTCATGCCCTGCTTCTCCATGGCCTGCTCAATACCAAAGGCAGAAGCCTCAAAAGGGGGTGCAAATGTTGACAGTGAGTGTGTTGGTAGTAGCATGGGTTACATCAGTGGCAAATTCGGTCATGCAAACGACACTGGTAGTTTGAACTATGGGATTGCTGCCAGTCATGCTCATATTCCTCCTAGTCAAATTCAGAAGAGAGAGACCGATCATACTGATAGTACAGAGAGTACCTGTGATGAAGCTAATATTGTTAGTAATGTCTACAGTCATAAGTCCCCAAACCACATCCATCCCTTTGACAGTCAGAGCACTGACAGTATTAATGGCATGGAGGAGATTTAGACCAACAATTCCCAGATGTGGACCAAGACAAATACATTCTCTGAGATGCCTCTGAAGGCAAAGAAGAGACTGAGCACTAACATCAAACCAACCAATAACATGGGGGAGGCAGAGGAGAAGAGTCCTTCCTCAGTGGAGCCAGAGGTCCTGAATCCAATGGCTTCCTGTGGCTGACAAGACTTGCTCATACAAGAGCCCCTTGAGACAAGACAAGCAGTTTTTATACACTTGAGGGGTCACTGTTTTACAATGGGCGCGCAAGCCATATTGTGCCTTTCTCCTAGGCATAATTAACAGTGTATATGCCCATCCTTCCTGGGGATCTTAGCCACACAAGAAGCACAGTTTTTAAGCAAACCAGAGTCCCAGGATCCAAATGGAAACACAGACAGACATGAACAAGATATTCGTCCTATACCGCCCGAGCAACGCGAGTGGCAGGGGGGACGGCATTTGCCGCCCTCCCACGAGAAGAGATCACACTGCTGGGGCCGACGAGAGGAGGCGGGGCTGAGCTTAGTATTTAGGGCTGCCCCGCCTCTCTCTCGGCCTCTCTTTGGATTCAGGCGCGGCACCTATGGCACCCCCTTTCGGGGTGTAGGATAAATCCTATCCTTGAGGAGGGCCCTGGGATCACCCCACTTGCTATGCAGCGGGGGGTGGGGCTTGGGGCTCACCTCCCAGACAAGGGCTGGCCAAAGGTCATCATGCAACTTCAGCAGTTGTCTTTGGGGCCCGGTATCTCGCTCAACGGGCTAGGGGAGATGGTTGGGAGCTGCCTCTTGACCCTAGTCCGAAGATACGGTTGACCCCCCCTTTCTCAGGTCATAAAATACAAGTTCAAGGTCAAGTTCAAGTTTAATTTCACCCCTTTATGTTAATTAGGCATATTAATAAATTGCCCTAGTTCAACCCAAGCTCTGTCTGCGATCTCGTTATTTCGTGGGTTGGGCGGCAAATACTTACTGCAGCCCAATATAGATAAGAAAGGGAGAGTCCATGAGGCTCAGTGCACTTATATAGGGAAATCTCATTAATCAGGCAAACAGCTGTGGGTGGCTGCTGGCCAATAAATACCAGAGGCAGGAAGAAGTCTGTGGTAGATAGTTGTTAATTCTGGTGGAAGCAACACATTCTTCTTTTGATCCTTGCTTGTGGTCCTGAAAAACCTTGACTCTTGCTTTGTGTGCTGACTATGCTACTGGATTCTCTCTTGAATTGCCACTCTGAATTCACTGCTGACCTAGACTGCTGAAAGAAGAACACTAATTGACTGCACACCTTGACTGTGGTTGCTACTACATACTCTGTTTAGCAGTAATATATTTAAGTCTTTTACTCCAAGTCTCAAGTCTCTACCTTCAAGTCTTGAGTTAAGTCTCAAGTCTGAGAACCAACTTTATACCCCAATCTGTATTCCAGAATTTCTGGACAGACTCAAATAAAGTCAGTTTTAACAATTTAAGTAGAGTCAGCCCTCCACTTTTGTGATTTTGCCATCTGCAGCTTTGGAAGTGGGGAATAGGATTCTTCTTCTCATTTGCAAAGCTTGCCTTCTGCTCTTAGGAAAAGTTATAGAAAGCTCCTCCTATATTTTATTTATTTATTTATTTGTATCCCGCCTCTCCATATGGATCGAGGCGGCGAACAACTTACAAATAGCATGTATTTCGAAACATTTCTATACATGCCCCCAACAAGCTGGGTACTCATTTTACCGACCTGCGAAAGGATGGAAGGCTGAGTCAACCTTGGAGCTGGGCAGGATCGAACTCACAACCTTGTGGCTTGCAGTACTGGCATTTAACCACTGTGCCACCACGGCTCCTATGAAGAAGAGACAGGCTGCTGAGCAGACCTCAACCCCACTTCAAACCCATTTCCTGTTTCCTCTGAGAAATGTGTCCACACTTTGGGTTTGAGACAGATTATCATGTGACCAGTAAATTGTAAGGTTTCTGGAGGAATGTGTTATGTTGCTGAACAAAAGGCAGCAAGTCAGTCATTAAAAATACGCAAGTCTCAAGTCGACTCGAATCAGTGTGTAATTTTTACCAAGTCAAGTCACTGAAGTGACTTAAGTCTGACTTGAGTCTAAGTCAATTGACTCGAGTCTACATCACTGCTGTTTAGGGATGGTGAACTGTGGCTGGCTTTTTAAACAGGGCAATAATCTGCCGAGATCAAACTGCTACCAAAGATCTACAAAGCCAAAAACGTTGCCAAAAAACAGTCTGAATCAAGCTGAAAAACAGACAGAAAGCCAAGACAAACCAAATTTGAAGAGAGTAAGCTAAAATGCAGTCCAAGAATCAAAAGCCAGAAAAAGTAGGAAAGAAGTGATACAGCTCAATGACAGCTCCTTTAACGCTGATGCTGCAGTGGACAAAAAAGGAACTGAGGGTTTCAGTGAGAATCAGGCTGGTCACAAGGACCAGGTGAGGAAGGTCTACCACCAAAACACTTACATAACAGCTCTAGATAGTTGTGAATGATGCACTGTGCAGGTGCAGTAAACCCATTTGTGTGAGAACACAAAGAAAAAGTCCAGAGGTTTGTGCAGTTGGTGCATTAGTCTTTGCTGTGCAAATGTTCAGCACTGCTGAATCCTAAGCATTCAGGCTTAGGATTGCATTCAAGAGTATACCCAAGCTGTGAACTTAGGACTGTATTCAGGAGTTTCAGGGTAAGTGTAACCCCATCTAGCACCAGCTAAAACCCAATTCCTTGATCTACTTTTTAGATGACAAAAAGCACTTCTGTCTTTCCGGATTAAAATTCAGTTTGTTCACTTTCATCCACTTCATTACTGACAATAGGCAGGCAGTGGTTTGGCACCATAACAGCTTCCTTGGAATTAGACAGAAAGGAAAGACAGAGTTGGGTGCTATCAGTTTCTGTTTTAGACAACCATTCCTTGTTCACTTGTTAAATACTGAATTTTACTCATGTACATTTTAATATGAATGTCACATTTTTTTAATTGTCTCTTCATCAGGATATTGTTCATCTCACATCAAGAAAGATTCATTATTGCCAGGGCTGGTACATAAGCTTAGAAATCAAGATGAGGAGGAACACTGTTTACATAGCATTGTTAAAAGATTTTAAAATCATTTAATATCAATTCTCAAATATACTAGACAGCCCCTAAGAAAGAGAGCTTCTAAGCAAATTCATACTGTGTTTTTTAAATTGATGATGAAATGGACAAATGACTTCAATAAAGGAAAAGATAACATCAGGAGTAAGAGCAATATAGTCCATTACATTTCCGTATGCAAAAATCATCAAGAACTGCCACATCTGAATAAATTTATAATTAGAGAAATTTCCTGTCATTCAAAATGTCCACTTTTGGGGGCCAGAGCAGAAGGAGAGACATTAAGGCAATAACTTTTATTACAAAGTAATGGTTTGAGCATTGGACTGCAAACCTGGAGACCAAACTTCAGTCCCCAGCTCAACCACTGGGTGATCTTAGGCATGTCATACACTCTCAGCCCCCAGAAAAAAACCATGATAGGGTTGCCTTAGGGTAGCCACAAGTCAGAAACAACTTGAAGGCAAACAACAGCAATACCTGTCTGAATGAAAGATGTTTGTTTGTAAAACAGATATCAGCTTTGATAAGTGTTGACTTTTCTCTTCTTAATAGTGCAATTACAAATAAAAACATAAAGTGATTCTCCCTTCATCTTTATCCTATTTTAATAAACAAGAAAATCATCATTAAAACTAAGTAACACTTACGTACACATATTCTTATGGGCACCATAAAAATATGTTTTCTAAAGAAAATAAGTATAAAATAAGTATAAAATATAAAGTATAAAATATATTTATTGTTAAATGGAAATAGGAAACAGTCCACTTAGATTCATGCAGCCTTAAATGACTCTATTTTACGTATTTTTTGTTATTGAGATAATTGAAATGCAAGATAACACTAATAATGAAAGAAAATATTAGAGGCTAGATTTAAGGGATTGTATAAATTGAGAGCCAATGTGATACAGTGGTTTGAATGATGGACTATGACATTGGAGATCAGGGTTCTAATCTCTGCTTGGCCATGGAAACCCACTGGGTGACCTGGCACAAGTTACATTCTCTCGGTTTCAGAGGAAGGCCATGGCAAACCACCTCTAGTAAATTTTGCTAAGAGAACTTCATGACAGTGTTGCTATATGTCAGAAATTACTTGAAGGCACACAACCACAACAAGAATTTGCATGAATGTTTGCTGTTCTCCACAATATCCAATGGTATGTTGGAAGCTTATGGGAAGTTGATTTTATCAGGAAATGCAGGAGGTGAGGAATGCCCTCTCTCCTGTAGCCACACACACACCCTAAAAAGCTTACTCTGAAGAACTAGGAAATCCTTCAGAATAGGTCTATAACATCAAGCTACGGCCAGTGCAGAGAGGGAAAGAAAGTTCTGATCAATTTAGTCCTATGTCTTTATCATTCAGATCTGAAATGTCTTGAACGTAGAGGCAGAAGATATTTTAACATCCATTTATGACAGGCATGACCTTAGTCCTTTTATAGTAAATGGAAGATTACACTCTTGGAAGACTGTGAAATGATTTCATACTTACTGATTTTGCTTTAAGGAGCATTTGATATTTGCACATACCATTTGGCATTTTTCAGTGCTCTCTGATAATATATCACGAAGTTGTCTTGTATTAAATTAGAAAATTGTTCCATTTAGTTCATTACTGTTAACCTGCAGGAAGTCTATAGGGTCTCAGAAATATACCTTTTGCAACCTTACCACCAGATATACTTTCAACTAGAGATACTAGGATCTGAATCTGGGATCTTCTGTATGTAAATATGTGCTCAACCTCTGAGTTCTTACTTCTCTAATACTACCCAGCAGTATTAAGATGAAACATCTTTTCTACAGATCTTATAAAGTAAAAAAAAAGAAACACAGGCTTACCAAATTCCAGCCAGGATAGAGATAGTCAGTTCCAACAAATTCAAAATAGTGAGCAAAGCCTTCTTTTAGCCATACATCTTCCCACCATACTGGAGTCACAAGATCACCAAACCACTAAAAAAGAAGTTTCATTAAACTGTGTTTTTTAAGAGTCATATATGTACACTGTATCCATGTGGAACACAGATAAAAATTATCATGGATTCAAAGTATAATTCCAACCTATCCCTTCTCTCTATCACATGCCATTCCTGCACTATTCTGCTGAACTGCTTTGTGTTTTCTATGTGTTCTCAGCCATGTTCTTAAAGTTGTCTCATAACAGCTGCCAAGAAAGAAATAAGAAACTATGAAGTTAACAAAAAGAAATCCACTCTACAGCAGGAAGGAGGACACAGACAGCAAGGATGACAAAAAAATGAAAGATGACCTGGACAAAAAGAAAAGATCAAACAAAGTTACTGGAACTAAGTTTGGAAAGAGCAGAAATGGGAAAGAAAAAGAAAAAAATCAATTGCCAGAAAGTCACTATGCTTAAAAAGTAAAGTGATTACAGGAGGTACACATTTCCTAGTCAGTTTAGCAGCCTTAGTTAAATCCTCTCCTCTGTTCCAATTCAATTCTGAAAGATGGTGACTTGTTCTTATTTTGTTTTTTTTAAAAAATCAATAATCCAAACCAACTGGGGTGGGTTATTATATTATAACAATATAAGTTATCTATGTTGTTAAGTACTTCTCTGCCAAAAAAGAACCTTCTCTCTAATACTGAAAATTTGATTATGTCGGATTGTTTGTTTTAAGAAAATTGTTTGTAGAAAAACATGGCTCTTATCCTCACTAGCATCTGGCAAAGTAACTGTTGAAGACAGAAGCTGAAGTATTCAAGAAACAAGAGAGTTTTGTTCTTGCATTCATAACTTTACTTTTCAGAATACTGGCAATGAATGGCAAATTGCTACTTGAACATTTAGATGCTGTTCTTGAACACTTTGCTACCAGTCCTTAATTGACCTATTCACTGATAAGTTGTCTTATCCTATTTTTAAAGATCCAGATATATATTTGGCATTCGCAATGGCACTGAACTCCACAGGTTAACTGTATGCCACTGTCATTGGTGATGATCTAAACTGCCTAAACTGGCAAATCTGTTTCCAACAGAGTGAGTCTATAAAATACTGATGAGTGCTTCTATTTCACATAGTTAACTTCAGTGAGCTTTCAGTTCAAAATGTCTCTGATATTCTTTATCTGATACTCAATTTTGCCTGTTTCTTACAGAGAGAAACAAACACAATGCATATCAAAGGAACAGAAGATCAACTTCAAACAGACTTAGTTATACTTGATTTCAGTGTGGCTTCTCTACATATAACTGAGATCCAACATTTTCATATAATTAGTCAAATATGAACTTCCCTGTCAAACAGCTTTAGAGTGTAAATGTTTGATGCTATGAATGCAATATTGCTTTCTCACCTGAAGGGGTTCTGAACGTATTCTACTATGTTGATCTTAAACAGCCACACAAACAAGTCCAACTATATTTTCAGTAACATGAAAGTGATATGGTCTTATTCCTGACACAGTACAGGAACCGTATCTCTATGTGTTTGTATAAAATTGATGTTACCAACCTTCTTAGTCTAAGCATTCTTCATTCTCAAAATAGCCATAAGAACAATAGTGCTTTGTCATAGTTGTCTAAGTATCTAATTACAAACTTGCTAAAATAGCAAACAGGTATTTAAGGTACAGTATGATAATGGTTTCATTACCAATTACTGAAGCATTTACTCCAGCACTGCAAGGGAATGTACACCACTGCAACTGTTTTATCATCAGATTGCTGTTTCTCTTCTATTCTGTGTAGTATAGCAAACCATGATGCCTCTGATACATTAGTTGGAAGATTTTTAATTCTTTCAATCATTTTTAATGTGAGTCATTACGAATCTATGCATGTCAAGTATGTGTTTGCATATGCACATGTGCATTAGAAGAAGTAGTTCTCCTTCTCCCATATTCCTCTTCTAAGAAGATACCTACTGGGACTTATTTCTATCTGACAAAAAGCATGTGATGGCTTCCTTTGTTTCTATGTCCAAAAAATAAATAAATGGTGCCTTCCCATCCCTGAGCTATTCCTATGCAAAAATATGCATCTCATCAATGGATAGATTAAAACCAATGCGATTAATGGAATGAAAATTCTAATTACATTTTTTTTCAAATGAGCTACATTAGCTACTAAAGTTTTATTTAAATTACAACAAGTTAGAGCACTCTTGAGAAATTCCAGGAGGCTATCAAACTAAGATATATTTATTTCATTATTGTATATCCTTCTATATCCAAATTATAGAAGGAGTTAGATACATTTTGGATTAGTGAAGGAAAATTTCTATCTTCAATATTTAACTGTTTTAGAAATGTTTTAAATGAGTTCTATCATTCCAAGGATATTTCAAAAATCAGAGGTTAGATGTTTTACTTCAGATATATTGTGGGGGTGTTGACACACACACATCTCTAGATAAATAGGTGGGAATAAATATATAAAAGATAGGTCACTACTCACTGAAATAACAGCCTTTGAATGAATGGTTGATTATTAGACTTTTTTACACTGTACTTTCATTTCTAGAAGGTATAGGTGGGTTAATGTTGTTTCTTGTACCAAAAGGTCATATTAGTGTCTTTTTATACTTCTAACCAGAAAACTGTGAATATTAATAAATCTACAAGTGATGTAAATATTGAAACAAAGCCTAAAATGTAACACAATGGGGATACCTTATCTACATTGTCCCCAAAAATGACAACTAAAAAGGTAGATGATGTTGCATTTTTTACTGATCAAATTTATGGCAGCACATATGTACACATATTTTTGAGTGATAAATCCTTGGACAGTTAAGAATTGGAAGGTAGCCAAAACCAATGGCTAATGAAGAGGTCCATTTTCCCAATATATTGGAAAACAGTATTCAAGCCTACTAAAACAGGCAGGGATCCTTAGAGATCAAAACCAAAGGTTGAAACCCCCGCTCTAGACTGACATTCCATGGACACTAATATGGGTTTGAAACCCAACTTTGAGTAAGTTTGTATACAATCAGTCCACATGTGACTTCAAGTACATGGGCTAAATCCAATCTTTCACTGATGGAATTTTCATAAGTTTCATAAATTTTTCCTTCACGTATAACCATCCACACCATCAGAAAACCAGTTCTGCATAGTTTCCCAGTCTTCCATAGCTAGTTTTGGGGTTACATGGGACAGTAATATAGAGAAGGTAATCCCATTTCTGGTCCTATTGGATTTCACTGTTCCCTCGGTGGAATTCCACCACTTGATCCTGCCATATTAAAAAAAAAAAAAGGCTACTAATAAAATACTTCATTCCCAAGAAAATGAAAACCTGTACCTAAATATTTTCTGAAACTACATGATGCATGTCTACATCTAAGGTTAGAACACTGTAATGCCCAATTAGCTTGGATGGACCAGAACACATAAGCTGCTCCAATTCATTGGAAGTCAGTAGCAAAAACAGAGATCCTAGACTTCCACATTTTATAGGTAATCAGAAGTGAGGAAAGCTCTGTTCTTCATAAAGCAAAAAGATTTCTTCTTGGTTGTCTAAACCACTTAGGACAGTATATGCAGCATTTTGATATTTTGTAATAATTAAAATGCAGCATCAAATGCACCTAACAGCTACAATGAAAAGCACTTGTGGTAGATTAAATGCTTCTCCAACAATTCAATGCAATAAAAGAGAAAGTCATTATCACTTCATGGCAGCATAGATCTTCCTTTTCTTTCTGGATGACTTGAGAAAGTAATGTTGATACATTACAAGGTCATCAGGGGATGGAGTATATCTCTATCTGCTTTATGTTTAGGCTCTGTATACAAGAACTCAAAACCCACTGGTCAGCTGTTTCATCTTTCTCTTCACAACAGTTTTGCAGAAAGAAAAGACAGAAAAACCAGTGGAGGAAGGAACCACAAGAGTGTTACAATTAAATTGTGATGGCCAAAATCCAACTGACAGTTGCAACCACAGGAGACCTGTTGAATCAATGGGATTTGTGTTAATGTTGATGTAACATTTAGCAACGGACTGAATGGGTCTAATCTACCTGGAACTAGACACTGGATTTTGGCAAATGCTTGTACTGAAAACAAAAAATGTTGTGTCACCTTAAACACTAATCTTTTTATTTACAGCAAGAGCTTCCATGGATGATAGCCAAGCTTTGTGTTGACTGCAAGACACCTTACTAAAAATGTACAACGGAAACCAAATTGAGGATGTTAGGTATGCTTAGCCCAAAGAAGGAAACTTTGACAAGTGACATGACAGTCAGCATTCAATACCTGAAAGACTCTCATCTGGAAGATTAAATGAGCTTGTTTTATGCTGCTCTAAGGCACAAGACCTAAACCAATGGATTCAAATTACAAGGAAGATCCCAAGTGAACATTAAGAACTTATTGATGGCAAGAGCTGTTCAACAGTGGAGCAGATTAGCTTGAAAAGTTCACTGGAAGTTTTTAAACAGAGGTTGAAAGGCTGCATGTCAAGTATGCTTCCACTGTGGATTCCTGAACTCGAATCCCTAAGGATCCCTTCCAATTACTGTTCTATGTTTACCTCAAAGTAAGAAGACAGAGAAAAAAGCATGAAAAATAAATATAAAGGTTTTTACTACAATATTCCCTGTATATTTAAGACTTTCAATACACACAGAGGCAAGGCATTCATCATTTATGAACAGAGGACCATGGCAGAAACATAAAGGAGAAAAAATGCTTCCAAAGTTTATGCATGGAGGGAAGAGGGACTACCAAATTGATTTCAGCCAATGCAAATTTTGACAAGAACATGAAACTCAGCTTGAGCCTGTGACAGTGCTGTAACAAATCACTGCAAGAGGCTATCACTACACTCAGCTATATAAAGGCAAAAGTCCATTCTAATCTATCCAAAGAGAGAGAAAGTTTATTATATTGATTTGATACCTGCTCCATGAAGATGAAACAACGGAAGCAATGATAATGCTTCCAATGAACATTCTAAAGTTTAGTACACTCAAACAATTTCTTGCATCACAGTAGTTTCTCCAATTAACATGCCCAGTGTATGAGCCTCTATGCAACAGAAATGAACTACTCTGTAATTATTTTCCTAACAGAACATTCAACATGGAAAATGTTTAGCTCTTTTTACATTGCATGCTCACAAATGACAAAACTGTCTCCTACCTGATGGCATAGCTCATGTACAATGACCATGGTGACATCAAGTAAGTATGATATGGAAGAAATGCTTGGATCCAGTAGTATCCTCTGCTCCACAAAAACACTTAGTCCCCAGTTCTCCATAGCAGCATACGGGTGCTTGGGCACAGCTAATAGATCTAGAAACAGAATGAAACGTACTTTTAATATGCTAGTGGGGTATATTCTGCTCTAAAAGCACCATTAAATAAAAGACATACACTGCCATTAGGGTTATTTTTTTTCCGGATATAACAGTGCAAAAATTAAGACATTTATTTATGTTTCTTACAAATTACAAATTATTTTTGTTAGTAGACACACTTCTCTTCTAGCTTCATTGCTTTCCATATGTCATGCCTTAAGAGTCAAAGAATGCTGTAACACTGTTTCAAGTTTGATTATATATCACTCACTGGAGAAGCACGAAAAGGTAATGCACTAGATTCCAATGCTAGCCAGGCTCAAATATTTGTAAATATACCAAAACCTAGCAAAGCACATAGTGGTTTACACATTTGTGCATACTGAGAATTGTGTTTTAACATGAGACAGCTCACTACTGGAAGAAAGGGAACGTGCTACCCAAACCACCTTCATGATCCTAGTACACATGAGACTCAACTCTTCAAATACAAATGGCACTGAGCTCAAAACCACTATGGATTTATTTGTTGTTCTCTTTACACAACTTCCAGTAAATGTTCAATAGCCTTTCACAGCTTTTATTCACAGAATTTGCAAATTGTTGTACAAATGCATTTAGTTGCTGTCACAGCTCTGCGTACCTTTTGTGCATGAGTTTTCTGCTGTGTATATTAAAAGACTATGCAATCTGTTTAGGTGTCATTGTTTTGTCCTCAATATAGGAAGCCTTTGCAGTTTGATGTGCCATTATCTGAACACTTGCTCTTTTGACACTTCTAAAATAAGGACAAATTCTATTAATTCAACAGGTGGTTCACTCTTGCGCCTGTTCTTCTTGCCTATGCAGGCTTGCTTAGGATAGCCTGCATGTGTGCATGGTCCCAAGTTTTACCTATGGAAAGAGCAGATCCCCTGGTCAAATTATTAAACTTGTCTGTACTGCAGGCATTGAGGCATTGAAACAACAGGCTTCTGTCAGTTCTTCATTGCTATGGAGGATACCTTGGGACTGCACATGCACTGCTTGCAAAGCAAACTACAGAGGTAGATTTTACAAGCAGCACATATGAACAGTCAGTCCCAAGCAACGTCTGTAAGTCCTTCATGTTCCCTAGAGCGGATGGGTTCCACTTGCTGACTATTTCTGCTTTCTGACAGTGCTCCTGTCCCTAACCTGTCAGATAAGCAGGAGGAAGCCTGTATGCAACTCTTCACCATGCATACATGGTGTAGTAATTTCAGCATTGGAATAAGACTCTGGGGACAAGGGTTCACATTCCTAGTCAGCCATGGAAACTCAATGGGTGACCGTGGACAAATTAAAGTTCCTCAGCCTCAGAAGAAGGCAAAGGCAATCTCCACAAACAAATCTTGCCAAGAAAGGTCCATGACAGGACCACCATAATTCAGAAATGACTTGAAGGCATACAACAACAAAAACAACTCTTTACACAATAATATTAACTGTAATGTACTTAATTTTAATAGAAATAGCAATAGCAGTTACATTTCTACACCACTTATCAGTGCAAAGCATTCCCTAAGCTGTTTACAATGTCTTTTAGCTAATTGCCCCCAACAAGCTAGGTACTCATTTTACCGACCTACGGAAGGATGGAAGGCTGAGTCAACCTTTAAAAATGTATCTTTAGTTTGAACATTAGCACAGACCTTGAAGCATATTGCTTTACTTAAGAGAAAATTCCAGACTGCTTGAATTCACATGTTAAAGCATTCTACTGTATGCTATTTCTCATTCACTTAATGGTACAGGGAGCTTTAACATTTTTATTACAACATGCACAAGTACATAACCTTCCACTGAGGAATCAAAATTTTGGACCTGGGGAAATTAATATTTAATTGCATTTAATTGTGTTTCATCTTGATGCCTGGCTAGCTTGCTAGGATTTATCTTGTTTCATCATTTCTGAACACTTTCTTTCAGCTCGTTACTAAGCCTATAAAGAAAGAGCCATCTTTCCTCAATCACTGAAGAAGTCTGTATTTCATAAAGCCTTGCTAATGTTGATGATGATAAAACTGGAACCAAGACTGGAAAAAAGGATGATGGACATAGACAGCTGGAGAACTTTTTCAGTAGTATTGCAATGGAATTGTGTAGCAATGGTGAATCAAGAAATACTGAACACCATGTAACAGACTCTCAATTGCATTTTTGTCTTAAAAGAGATATTTTGTGTAAATACACAGAGACAAAAATATAGAAATGATTACTGAGTTTGCTCTTTTCCATTGTTTCTTCTAGTCACAGGTATTCATTGCTTTCTGATTTCTTTGCAAGTCATGTGTGTGTGTGTGTGTGTGTGTGTATACACATGTTTGGATTTCTCTCCCAATTGTATGGATAACTAAGAATCTAAAGACAGCTCAGTGTTATCTTATTCATAAATTAACAGACTTAGATCTACAACATATGAGAATTACAAGCAACAAGTTATTCTTCAGTATCTTTAAGTGGTATTTCAGATTATCGTGCAGTAAAAGTTTTATATATCCAAAGACGGACTATGTACAAATCCAAGAGCATCTTTATGCTTATTTAACCTTTTACCCTCTCCTCCCCTAACCAGCTCGACTGATAGCATTTCACTTAGTGAATGAATTTGTCCTTGTGGAACTAAAGAGACTGTATCTCTTAGTCATATTGCTCTATACTACAATTTATATAAGGTGCTGGGTGAAGGGGGGCAAGTTCTTCCTTTGTTAAGAAGAACTCTGACTGGAAGATCCATTGAACTGGTATCTTACTGTTTCTTTTATTGCTCCACTGAAGGTAATAATAAGATAACTAAACTCCTTCTAAACTCCTGTCTTTGCTACTTCTTAGGAAGCAGCTAGTGAAGTAAAAATGTCACATTTATTCCTCTTGGTATTTTTAAAATCATTTTTTGGTTTTGGACCATAATAAATTAGTTCGTTATAGAGATGACATGGATAACTAGTTAAGAGAGACAAATAGTATCCCTTGTGACGTTGTTTCAAAATTATTATAATATTTGTATGCTATACTTCATCTATAGGGATATCAAGGCATACCTCTTGTTTAATGAAAGTAAAATAATATCATGAAAAAGTAAACTGAACAATTCACAAAAATAAAGAAAAAATCATTTTTACCAGAGGGATTGTATAATATTGTACAGCAGTACCTTTTAAACTAGAGACTTGACTTCTATTTCAAAAGAATAGTACTTCTTTATCTTTTTTAATGATTAATCTAAATGCGGACTTAATGTAACTTAAAACATTAACTGCTTTGCCACAATCTACCATTTTTTAAAAGAAATAAGTACTAATTCCCCTATAAACTTTTGGGGATGGGAAGGCAAGTTTTACAGGCTTCAGGAATAAGTATAGTATGTATTAAACTTAATTTTAAGACTAATATTCAAAATATTAATTCTATTCGTAACACAAACTGCAGAAGCAGCAACAAAGAGTTAAAACAGACCAGGGAGTAGGGGGATGCCAGTAAACAAAAGTGAAAGGAAAGGCTAAAACAGGTGTGGGAATTGTGCAGCTTCCTAGATGCACTGTAGCTTCTAGTAACCCTAGCCAGCAGAGTCAATGATGAAATTTGCTGTGAGTTGCAGTCCAACAATATTAGGAAGGTCTCACAGTTCACTAATGAGTTTGAAAGCAGGACACTAAAGCACCATATCTAACAAGCTATGCAGAAAAGTTGTTACCAAATTGCAGCATCTTTTCCATTCTCTCCCCCACCCCCATCAGCAAGATAGATTCTGCTCACTTGCTCTTCAGTCACCATGACTGTTTAAGAGAATGACATAAAAGTTGAAAAATCTCCACTGGAATTCTTTAAAATGCCTTCAGTCGCAACTTTTAAAGTTAACTAGAAAACATAACAGACTAGTAAGATAACTTCACTCCTACTCATTATACTACTTTTGAAATGTAGCTCCATTACACTCTTATTGCCACAGACAAAGAGAAGTTAGTTCATTACAAGTAAGCCCACTAGTTCACTTCCTTAATTCCAAGTTCCGGGAGTTATCTATAAACAGGGACAGGCCTACACCATTCATTATTTGTTTTACTTGTTCCATGATTTGTATACTGTCTTTCAGGGCCAACTCCAGCATCATACTAAAACGTGATTTTCAAAAAAGAATGCTTCTATTTTGTGTCTACGTTAGGACTGAATTTGATTTTCTTTTATTGTACTTCTGTTATTGTAGTTAACTGACTTGAGTACCATTTGATCGGAAAGCAGCATATACCTTTAATAAACAAGCAAACAAACAACCTGTAGGAATTCACTGTCAAATTCACAAGCAGTACTAAAACACGGATAGGACAGCTGTTAAAAACAAGCCAGCATGGTCTAGGGGTTTGGATTATGAACCTGGAGACCAGGATTTGTTTCCCCGCTCAGCCATGGAAACCTACTGGGTGACCTTGAGCATATCAGACATTCTCAGCCCCAGAAAATCTCATGATAGGTAAACAACTCAAAGGCACACAACTAAAATGATAAAAAAAATAATCCAAAGCAATCAGAAAACTGTGAACTTGAAATAAGGCCACCTAATCCTATCTAAAAAACTAACAAAGTAGGAACTGTGTGCACTTCCTTTAAGAGGAAGTTCCACTAGCACAGATTCACCACCCTAAAAGTCCTGCCTCTACTGCTCACAAATGTAGCATATTTTGATGATAGGCCTACAAGTATAGTTTTCAAGTCTGAACATAAGGCCCAGACAGGGTCACATGAATGAGACAGTTAACTTGAAGTAATATAATCCCAAAATGTTTATGGCTTTAAAGGTAACCACCTTTAATTACTTTAGTTTGAGTACGCAAATAAAGAGTTAGCAAGTGTTGTAAGCTGATACACCTATACTGTTGATACAATACAGGTATTCATGTGCTCTAAATATCTGACCTTCAACTGCTCAGGCTGCTTCCTGATATGCTAGAGTGACTCTCTAGGAGTTTTAAAAGATAACAAATGGTTGAAGGGTAGCCATAGTAGATTATTCCTGAATCTTGGGCCCTTTTTGCACACCATTTCCCATGCGAAATGGCCATGGGAGTGACGCGGGATCATGAGGATGGCTCCACATGATGTCCTTGCATGTCGCTCCCATAGCGATCATGCAGCAATCGCGCAGTATATCATTTTTGGCTCTTTGGCAAAAATGATGCGTGATTACGCATCCCTCTCACACTTACCTTGCATGTGGAATGTCAGGAAGTGCGACCATCACGCTTCCTCCCCCAGCGCAGCCTGGGAAAGTACCTGGCTGTGCTCTGGAAGGAAAGGGCAGAGCTATCGCGTTTTCTTCTGTCCAGCACAGAGCTGGTGTGGAGGGAAGCGCAGGGGACGCAATTCCCTCCTGGAGGAGGCTTTCCGTGCAATCCCCGCACAATGCTAGTGGCACCAGATAAGGTGCGAAAAGGGCCTTAGTGTGGCTCTGTTGATCTGAGGTTTTGCCTCTCACATCACTGGGTAGATATTATCATCTAGCAAACACCTAAAGTAAATCCTTAAGTTACAAATCTGTACTCAGTGTTTTCTATGTTTCTTTTTTTTAATGTGGAAGTATGTCAATATATGTAGAAAAACATTTTCAAAATAAGGTGATGTTTATGGCTCCATTTAGTAGGCACACAGTAATGTTGAGAAAGTGAAATGAGGTCAGCATGGCCTGCTCTAGGCTTAAGCTAGTGGTTAAATTGGTGGTTGCCATAGATCAGTGAAATCTCTGAAGTTTCCTTGCACAACAGCAACAATCTGCACAACATGATTTTGGATGGCCCATCAGGGCCTTGTTCTCCCCCTCTCCCAGTAGGCCCCCATTTAAGTGAATTGGCTAGAGGGTCTGGAATTAATATCTAGATCTATATACTGTTTATTACCTTCTTGTTTCTTGTAAGGTTTGAGTGATGGCAGGTTATTGGTACCACAAATAAACAGAGCATTAACAATAAGTTGGTTAGAGGTCCTGGGATTAATATCTACAGTTATAGTCTTTATATTGTTATCTTGTTTTATTGCCATCTTGACTCCTTTAAGGTTTGAGAGGTGGCAGGTTATTGTTGCTAGAAATAATTAGAGTAATAATAGCAACAGCAATGATGATGATGATGATGATGCAGTGGAAGCATCAGTGGCAGTTTAGTGGGGTTTCTGCAGGTTTGCGTGTGTGTATGCACACATGTAGACAACTACTACTGCCACCTTATTGATTTTAAACAAACAGCAACAATGCTGCAGTGATAGCATCAGTGGCAGTTTAGTGGGATTTTATGCATGCATGCAAGGGTGTGTATTTGTATGCATGCATGTAGACTTTACTACCTTATTGATACAATGTTGCATGTTAGCATCAATGCAGTTTAGTGGGGTTTCTGCAGGTGTGTGTGTCAAGCACACATGCATACAGACTTCACTACCTTATTGGTTCTACCTTATTGATTTAAAACATCAATCACAACAATGCAGCAGCAGTAGCACCAGTGCCAATTTACTGGAACTTGTACAGCTATGTGTGTGCATGTGCATGTGCGTGTGTGTGTGTGTGTGTGTGCGCGCGTGTATGCATGTAGACCTTCGTAGCTTATTGATTTCTTTTAAGATTTGAGTGTGTGTGCAGTTTCATGCAGGTATGTGTATGTGTGCATCTGCGTACATGCATGCAGTTGTAAATATGTTGATGTATGTGTATAGATATCACAATGCACTTTGGGGTTATTTTGACTTCTGCCTCTGACACAACAATTTAGAACTTTGCTTAAATTAGAATGGAGTCCACATAAGGAACAGGAGATGATAAAATGAAAAAATGAAAAAATGTTCCAACTAATTGTCTTCCCCCAAGTTTAGCCCAGTCTTGGGGTTTTTCCACATCACACTGTTGTGGTGCTGTTGTTCCACTTTCAACATCCTGTGGAACTCTGGGGTTTGTAGTTTACTGAGGCTGAGGAGCTCTCTGGTTGAGAATTCTAAATGCCCTCCCTAAATTGATGCTGACAGTGGAATAGTAGTGCTGTGGCAGTATGGTGTGGAAAAGACCTTAAAGCAGGTGTCAGCTTGGAGACTGCTCCCTGTGCTGACTTTCCCCCCAACATACATCATCAGGGAAACACATAATGACATAGTTTATGATTACTAATGAGATTTTTGAATTTTGACAGCTCTTGACGAACAATCAACTTGGGAACAAATGCTGGCGTTTCCATAAGTAACGTTGAATGGCCGGGCTTCTCACAGGATGGCGGCTTCTATATGAACTAGGCAGCCCAGTGGGGTGTTTGGCCTCTTGTTCTGCTTTTGGAAAGTTCATTGCACTACTTACCTGCCTTATCGGGATTAGGTATACAAATTAATATCATTTAACAATTTTTCCATCTCACAAATGGCAAACTGTAGGAACCAAGGAAAGTCACTACAAGAGTTGCAGGAGCTACTTGGTCATCTTAATTTTGCCCGCCCCCAGTGGGGTCCTCTTGCATTGTGTTTGTGAAGCAGGACTGATTATAGCTGATGCAAGAGCCAACATGGATGATTAGGATGAGTTTCTATTCTAGTTTAACGGAGTTGCAGGGGACCTTCACATGACAGTTTACTTCACAGGGAAATGGTGTTTATTTTGGTGTCAGACATTTGACATGGATCTTGGACATTTTCCAAATGTGATGACAACTTGGTTGTGGGCAGCTGAATTCACAATTTGTCAGTTCATTCTTGATTACGAGATGAGCCTGGTCAGGGTCATTAATTTGATCATCTCTAGATTCCGTCATGCCATGTGCCTGGTCCAAGCCTTCACAGTAGACACCTCCAGTTCAATGTCTTGTTCACTTTGGGACATACAACAAGGGTAAGCAATTTCTACATATGACTGAGCAGTTTCATCAGCTGGCTATGATGGTCTGGCAGTATCAAAGCAGTTTTCAGCAGGACTGTGGCTACCTGATGGAGTGAGGCCATGAGGGATGTTGCTGGTGTGGTTATTTCCCACCAACAGTTAGAGCACTTCAGGCAGCTTGTTCCAGATTCAGACTCCTTCCTGTCCCATGCCTACAAATCTGAGGAGCCTTGAAGGGGTGAGGTTACCTAAGCCATCTCAGAAGGCTGAGAGGGAGATTGAGTTAATTAGGTGTCTAGCAGGTTGCAAGTGTTGTGGCCTAGTCATGTGGACCACATACTGCTGTATTGTGTTTCTTTGAGGGGCATGGATCTGGCCCTGCAATTCATCGGGACTAGATTGATGAACTAGCATTGACTTTCAGGGTGCACAAGACTCTGGAAGGGTGGACCAGGAAAAGAGGGCAGATTGCTGATGTGGGTTAGATTCTACAGCTTTTGCAAAGGACTTAGGCTCTGAATATGGGGTGAGGTCATCTGCTGT
>CAOLHI010004282.1:0-125740 GCA_948474755.1 Ctenosaura bakeri
ATTGCCTCCCCCTAAGGGTGGGGGAATGTCACTTGCTCAGGGCCACCCAGTGGGTTTCCATGGATAATCAGGAATTTGAACCTTCATCCCCGAATTCCTAGTTCAACAGTCAAACCACTATATCATGTTTTAAAAGCCCTTTCTTTAAGAACATTTAGCTTTTCAAATCTCACCAGATTATAAAACTTGTCTGATGATGGAAGAAGAAAAGAGGGACCATTCTAGCTACCCTACAGGAAGAGAGTTTGCAAGCATAAGAAGACCTGTCTCTCATCTCTACCAGAAAGGCCAACAGTGCTTAGGACTAAAAGAAGAGCCTCACCTGCAGATCTTGGGGAAGACATCGTCTGGCTTAGAGGCTGGTTCAGAGATGCATAGGGCCTTGTAGACTCTCAACCAGCACTGTGAGGATGTAACAAGGAAGCTGTATGTTCCTTGTTTACTATCCCTCATACAAGCAGGACCAGGAGGAACCCTGACTTGCCAATTTAGTGCTTAAGATTTGCCCAGGAGTGAGGGAAGGTTGCTTTCAGTCTGACAGCATTGCAACTGAAGCCAACGGGTAAAGCCAACTTCATACCTAAAGGCAAAAAAGGGTTTCAGTTGGGCTGGAGTTCATACTCAGACCACTTGGCATGTTCAGAGGGATACAAAAAGCCCCCACCTTTTGAGGCTCCATTATCTGACAGCTTGCTCTTTTGATGTTTCCTAATTAAGAATAAGTTCCATTAATTTGACAGGAGTCCCACTCTTTCAGTTCTTCTTGCTCACTTGAATCTTCTTGCATGTGCGTGCCGCTTGCCAAGTGGGCTGAGAGTGGGAAAAGGTGCCAAGCCAGCAGGGACACTTTGCAAGCAGCACGTGAGTCCTCAGTCCCAAGTGATCCTCCATAAGTCCTTCATGCTTCCTACAGTACAGTACATAGGTTTTGCTTTTCAACCAATTCTGTTTTCTGATAATGCTCCAATCCCTAACCTGTCAGGTAAGTAGGGAAGCCCGTACAAATATTTCTAATAGCTGGCTGATTTTGCTGCAGTGCTTTCAACAAGGAACTCTTGGCTAAGAACAACTTTAAAAGTACAGCTAAATTAAAATGTCCAGTACACATAATTCCAGCGCACACATACAGATTTTCCAATGTCTGTTTCTTTGTTTTCCACACTCTAGCTCTTAAACAGCCATTCTGTCTATGACATTATCAAGTGATAATGTATACTTCCATGGGAAAAAAGTTCACCTTTTAGTTTACGTACATCAAGCAGTATTGATTCTAGCAACGCTTTTAACAAGATTCTCTATGATATTTGGGCAGACAAGGTGGCAAAATGCAGACTAGATGCTGTCTATTAGGTGGATTTGTCGCTTGTTGATGGACTGAACAGAAAGAGTGCCCACCAATGGTTCCTTGTCATCCTGAAAAGAAGTGACAAGTGGGTGTCAAAGGCCTTGCCCTCGTAACGCAGATGGTTCAACATCCTTACAAAGGACTTAGATGAAGTCAGAAAAGCAACGTTTATCAAATGTGAAGATGACACCAAACTGGGAGGAGTAGCAAATACTTCAGAAGGCACAAACAAGGGTAAATGCATGGGGTCGGGATGGTCCCTAAGACCATCCTTGCCCTCTTTCTGCTGGAAGATAAAGACCTATTTATTCAGACAGGGCTTTGAGAGTTAAACCATGCACCAATAGTGTGTGTGAAGTGGCATGCTGCATTTATTTGTTATTAGTAACTGAGTTCTAAATGTGTTTTTAAACTTTTTTGAACTGTGATTATTAATTATACTGTACTTTGTTTTGTAAAACTTTTGTAAAATAATATGTTAAGATAATCTTGTTCTAAATTGTGAAAATCTGCCTTAATAATAATAATAATAATATTTATTTATTTGTATCCCGCCTCTCCACATGGATCGAGGCGGCGAACAACATGAAATACATTATAAATTACAAATAGCATGTATTTCTATACTGCTTATCAGCTAAGTGCTCTCTAAGCGGTTTACAATGTGCTTTAGCTAATTTCCCCCAACAAGCTGGGTACTCATTTTACCGACCTGTGGAAGGATGGAAGGCTGAGTCAACCTGGAGCCTGGCAGGATCGAACTCACAACCTTGTGGCTGCAGTACTGGCATTTAACCACTGCACCACCAGGGCTCCTTTTGCTTGAAGAAAAGTGGAATATAAATTCAACTACATCCATCACAATCAAATGCACAAATGTAGGATGGTTGATACAGGCTTCCCCCACCTATCTGACAGTTCAAGGACCAAAGCACTGTCAGGAAGTAGAAATGGTCGAAAAGTGGAATCCCTCTACTGCAAGGAACATGAAGGATTTACAGAGGCTCACTTGGCACCAACTGCACACACATGCACTTCTTGTAAAGTCTCTCAGATGACTTGGCAAAATTCTATCCCCCCACCCCACCCAAGCTTACTTTGCAAGCAGTGCATGTGCAGTCCCAGGAAAGTCTCCATAGGCAAAAAAGTGACTAAAGAGTGGACCACATGTCAAATTAATGGAACTTGTGCTTAATTTGGAAGCATCAAAACAGCGAGTTGTCAGATTACAGGGCATTGTAGGGGCTTCCTACACCTGCCTTGACAGCAGTACATATAAAAATGTCTAGGAATCTTAATAGGACTTAAGTCAAATAAGAGTTAATAGGATGACAAAGCAAAAAAAAAAAAGGCAACACAATTCTAGGTTGCATCAACAGAAGGAAAACATCCAGACTAGGCAAAGCAACAGTACTACTTAGTTATGATTTGGACAGACCTCACCTGGAGTTTTATATTCAGTCTTGGACACACAACGGATACCAACGAGCTGGAGCATGTCCAAAGCAGAGTGAGCAAAATGATAAAAGAGTCTGGAAGCCAAGCCTAAGAGTCACAGTTAATGAAGTTGGCTATGTTTAGCTTACAAGACAACTGAAAAGTAAAAGCTCTGTTTGATATCTCAAGAGCAATCATGTGGAAGACGGAATGAACTTGTTTCGTGGTGCCCAGGACCAACAAATCACAAGAAGGTTGTGAAAGTGTATCAGGAAGAACCTCCTGATTTTGAATGCTGCCTGACAGAGGAACAGCCCACCTCAAAAGGAGGTCGACTGTCATGTCGGCTGTGCTCCATGCCAAGATTAATAAAGCGACTCATCCAGGATCATGAATGCCTGTTGATTATGCTATGTCCACCGATACTGTCTGCTGACATAAAACATGGCTGCAGCGAGTTTTCATCTTGGTGTAGCAAAAGGCTTGGGTTACCACCATATGTAATAGACCACAATATGGTACATGTTAAACCTCAGGTATAATCTGAATGCTTGTTGCAAGTGTGTTCAGCCATGCCGTGAAGGCAGGCTCTTTTCACTTAGACATGATAGCAGCTGACAAGCTATTTCCTATGTACGAGCTTTACAGTCCTTTGTAATGGCAACAGAACCCATGCTAGGATTGCATGTAACAATGTATTGTATGCCAAAGGAAAGTGCCAATCCACCTCATCCTAATGGAGAGAGATCAAAGAGGGTAAGTTGAGAGATGCCAACCCCAAGGCACCTGGTCCGTGTTTAGATGGATACACAAAGAACTGAGATCAAGAAAACACCGGAGATGCTCTTGGAAACAACTTGAGTGCTGATAAAGAAACCTCAGAAAGTTCGGGGGATTGGCAAGATCAAAGTACAGGATCAAACAAGGTCCCATGGAAGTCACTGGGAATTTGGGGAAGGGGAAGACTCTGAGAATCCACCAATGGGAATACTGTACATGCAAAAGTGTGTATCACTATATAACCAAGTGTGTATTGTAGAATGTTAGCTTCAGCAACTGTTATACACTATGTTTCATATACCTCATTAAACACTGTCAGAAAAAAACAGAATGTTTTCTTGAGAGTAAAAGAATACCAAGCACTCTCCTTCACTGAAAGTTTTGGAACAGAGTTTGGATAGCCCCTTTTCAGAGAAGTTCTAGCCATAGATTTCCTTCACAAGCAGCAGGCTGGAGTGGATGGTCCCTCCCGCATTCCTAATTCTTTGATTCTGAAGTCAAAAGACCAGATGAAACTAGGTATATTTTCCTACCGCTCAGCTGACAACTCTCCCGCTTGTTGTCATAATTATTTCTTACATGCTCTTGCTTTGCTCACTATATTCCATAGAAGTAGCACATGTCTTGTGTCTACATGTTTTGCTCTCTGCATTCCACAGAAGTCACACAATGGCCAAGATCCTATGAATCCATAGCTATACTGCAGAAAAGCAATGAAACCCTGTCAGTGAATTGTGAAGATGCATATTCAGGCACTGGTAAGTGGGATCCGGTGGGCAGGGGGCAATTCTGATGCACATTGGGTATTGTTGTTGAGTATCACCATTCCCTAGCCAGTGTCTGAATGGGAATCAGGGAGCGCCCTGATGTGCCTTGGTGCCCACTGTCCACCAGTCATTCCATCTTTGTGCAATGGATGCCCATACGTTGCAATGTCATTCAAGCCTTAGGTGAATACGGATGTTGCAAAATTACTCAGTTCCAATTTAGCAAACGCATAACATCATCTATGATGATTTAACTCCCAAGCAAAATGCCAGCCAACATTTTCAAATAAGAAGGATCCCTGAGGACTAGCAACATTATGATCCTACAGCAGCACAAAGACTGAAAGAACTGCAGCACTTTAATGTTTAACCTGGTTGCTGACAGTCTACTGTGTGTACCCTACAAGTACAGAATAGTGCAGGAGAGACAGAGAATTACAGTCTGGTTCGATTGTGGCTGGTTAGGGTTTCTCCTTGCCTTTCTGCATCCTAGGATCATACATAGCTTGTCTCAGATTTCTCTCCATATTTATTCCTTTTAAGCTGCCATTCTTCAAAATTAATGGCTTAGTCTGTAACCATAATGACACAGGGCTTCCTTGAGGCAGAGGATGGCTGCTTTTTAGAGCCTGGGATAAATGGGCTGCTTCCCTCCTCCACCGCCACTCAAAAGCCTCTCCCAGACTGATTTTCAAGGAAGAAGCTACATGGTTGAAGTAAAGCAAAGTAAAGCAAATGTGAACAGATCCACAGACACTAATGAGGCGGGAAACCTGCTGCTGTTGTTTTTCTTAAAGAAAGCTATAATTCTCAGGAAGCTGAACTATGAGCCCAATATCGCATCCTGTGGATTATTTGGACTTCCACATCCAAAACTGTAAACTGTACAGCCTCCCATTCCTTACCAAAAAACATAAAGACGGAAGATAAACAGAGGCAAGAACAAAAATTAACAGCAAACTGAAAGTCAGAAGGGGTGAGAGAGATGACACTGATGGGAAGAACAGGATACCAGATGAAGCATTACAAGAGCCAACTTCAGTTCCTGAGATAGACAGAGGAAGCCAAAATAGCCCAAATTACCTCTCCTCATCATATTGCTGCTCACAGGAAAGCAGTCACTGGCATGTTGCCTGTTTTCTTTAGTCTCATCAGCCACGACTTGTATTCAGCAGAAAGGGTGACTCCCCAAGAATCAATCAGCTACACAATTTAGGAAAGTGTGTTCAGAGGTGGGGAAAATGGATACAGCAATGCTTTTCAGGGGACTGGCAATTACCCTTTTCCAGTGTGCCCAGGACTGGCACCATATTTGTTCCCATTGACTGTTTCTTTCTTTCATGGAAACTTGCCAGAGACCGGCATTAGATCAGGGACCCCTACTTTGAGTCCTTTCGAATTACACAGTGCTATAAGAGACCATGGCTGCATCCGATGGTATCCTGGAGTTTCTGCATTTTGGTTGGCCAATAAAGGTATTGCTCTTGTGTAGATTTTGGATTTTGTTGTGCTGTATTTGCTGGCATATAAGACTCACTTTTTCCCCCTGAAAAATACTGTCTGAAAAAGGGATGCATCTTTATATGCTAGTTTGTCTTATATGCTGGCAAACAGTATTTGCTGGAGTATAAATATGGTGCGTCTTACACACCAGTGCACCTTATATGCTGGCAAATACAGTATTTTGCTGCTACACAGCTGACAGAATTACCCTGAATATGTTTGCTGTGCTCACTGTGTGAAGGCAATAAATGTGCTTATGAAAAATCAGTTTCTGTAGGCTCAAAAACCTTCTCAGAAAAGATTCCTTCTGCTACACATGTAAGGACTCTTGTACTGTGTTAATACATGTTGTGTGGCAGTGTGGTACAGTGGTTTCAGCACTGGGCTATGAATCTGAAGACCAGGGTTCGAATCCCCACTCAGCCATGGAGACCCCCTGTATGACCTTGGGTAAGTCTCAGACTCAGAGGAAGGCAACAGCAAACCCCTTTGGAACAGATCTCCCTAAGAAAACCCCATGATAGTTTTGCCTTAGGGTTGCCATAAGTCAGAAACAATCTGAAGGCACACCACAAGTGTGGTAAAATATAATACTTTACAATATTTCTTTAACTTAAAGGGAAGTGTTAAATCCATGTGGCCCACAAGCATTTGGGCAATCAGAAAAGTGGCTCCCCCAGTTCTGTGGCAGTTGCCCACCTATGGCATAGCTCTGTCAGCACTAGATATTTTATTTTATTGCCAACAGATGGATCTATGCATATATCAGAGCATCCATAGTCCAAAGGATTCATTTTACTGTTCACAAAATAGATACCAGCCACTGAATGGGGGGCTGATTATTGGAGCTCTGAAGGGCACAGTCGCATGAGGTCTGGCCTGGAAGGAAGGGGGGATACCCTGTAACTGCCCCCCATCCATTTTCTTCCCCCCACACACCCCAACATGATCTTCCTGCCCTCAAAGGATGTCACCGGACAGTCTGGCATGGCTGCCAAGGCATCAAAGTAGATGATCTCACAGGACTCAAGACTAACTACCACCCTATTAATTAAACTCTCTATTTTTTTTATTTAATAGATTAAATTAAGCTCCCTATAAATTGGATGGAGGACCTCCAGGGAATACCAGGTGCTGTAGGCTATGTTTCAGAGGAAGGCAACAGCAAACTACCTCTGAGTATTCCTTGTCTAAGAAAAAAAAATCTATTATTGTCATAAGGTGACAGGAGAGCTCAAGGCACAAAACATGTATAGATCGGTAACAGAGAGGACATTTATGGGTATAACTGAGCTACAAAAGAAACAGGAACAGTTCTAGATTAGGTACATTGGGAAGTTTCCAGGATCCTGCAAATAGCATTCTTGCTGCTGTTATTAAATATAGTATTACTGATCTAGTTTGATGTAAAAAGTTTTTCTCAAACATATGAATCATGTTCAATAAGTAAAATTCCGGGTGCATTGGAAATGTTATGTTGAATATTTCTGTTATGGCTTTATGTATCTGTGACCAGTAGTTTTTTGTAATGGAGCAAGTCCACCATAAGTGATAAAAAGTACCCGCTTTCTCCTTGCATTTCCAGCACCTATCATTCCCTGTTTGATATATTTTGTCTATCTTAACCAGTGTGAGATAGTACCTGTACATCATTTTGGTGACATTTGTTTATTTTATTTTAATAAAAATAATGGGGGGAGGAAGAAACATACACATTAAAAAGAATTAAAACAAATTAAAAAAAAAAAGAAACAGGAACTGGGACACATCCATTGCAATCCACAGAAGAAGTCCAGCTTCCTGAGAATCACAGCCTGCTTCCCTCCGGAGCTCCCCCCTCACTCCCTTGCCTCCGGCCCCAGCGCAGAGAAGGAAGGATCCCCCCAGTCCTGGAAGGGAACAGGAAGAGGATCATGGGGGGAAAGTTATTCGTGATTTTCCCACTTTCACAAGGGTTCTGCACCCCAAACCCTCACAAATGTGGAGGGGCCACTGTATCAGTTTTACTCTGTCCTATAGACAGACACTCCGGGTATCGCAAGAATTGCCATTCAGGAAGGAAGCAGCCGGACAGCAAATGCCCACCACACCCTGCATGTTGTTGCCACAAAAATTTCCTAAACATGTTTCATCTGAAAGGTTTAATGTGCACCTACAATATCTAATGTTTAAGTTTCCTCATTACAAACCAGAATTCAATGATCAGCAGAAAAACAATTTAATTGAAAGATGGGTCTTAATTCAGTAGTTCATGGAATGAGAGTTAACAGTCAATTAATATAATCTAATGATATGTTTGTTTGTTTTTGTTGACTATCATTTAATCACATCAGCTTAGACTTGCACTTTGGGAAAATAATGGAGCCTATGAAAAGCTGGGGAGCCAGCACACTGTAGTGGTTAGAGCACCGGACTAGGACTCTGGATTCCAGGCTTTGAATCCCTGCTCAGTTATGGAAACCCACTGAGCGACTTTCCGCTAACCACACTCTCTCAGCCTCAGAAGAAGTCAGTGGCTACACCACCTCTGAACAAATCTTGCCAACCAACCCCTGTGATGGGTTCGCCTTAGGGTTGTCACAGGTTGGAAAAGACATAAAGGCACATGCCACTAACACCACCACAATGAAAAAGGTGATGAAATCTTAGCCCTTTTTCATTGCTGAATACACACAGAGAGGAAAGTAGTTTTCTGGGGGGGGGGAATATCTCCCACATAAGGTAGCTCTCCAAATGACAGTTCAAGCTCAGAGCACCCCCAAGAAGACAGAGGTAACTCTTCTCTGCATCTGACAAAACCAAAACCAGACTCTTGCAGAATCTTGGGAGAGAGGGGGACCTAGACCGGGGGGGGGCTTGATCTCTTACCCAAAATGATCAGGCAGAATTGGATTGTCAAGACTTCTAAGTAGTTCAGCCACTTCGAGAATAATCAGCTGAACATTATTTTGCTATTGCTTTCACGGTACTAAGATAGTTACCAGTTTCCACCGGATGATGTGAAGGAGGAGGAAGACTTTTAAGGCAACGTGTTCCATATTTCCATTGTTTTGTAAAAATGTACCTGCAAGCAGCCAAAAGTAATAAGGACTTAGGCCTGTGAATGCTGATCCCCAAGCAGCTTAAAAATATTCTGGGGCCCCTGGAACTGGTGTACAATTCCCACCCGCTGCAGTTTAAAGGGAGAAGCCTCAATGTTTGCTTCTCTCCTCAGACCCTTTCTGACCAGCTGCAAAAGAAAATAAAAAGGTAAACACCCTTTGAGGCTGCATTGTAACAGAAGGATTGCTTCCAAGTCATATGAAGGAAGTGCTCCAATTTACAGTGCGCTAGCCAGACTATTCCTGCAGCACTCTGTGTCTGTGCTCAGACTGAGTTGAAGAAGACAGGTAAACTGGGAACAGATTGAGAAGAGTGGAACAAAGATATGGAAAACAAGTCTTTTGGGGAAAGATGGAAGAAAGTGGTATGTTTAGCCTGGAGAAGAAAAAGAGATGACAGTCACGGTGGGAAAGGAGAACATGACAGCCCTTTTCAAATCCCTGAAGTTGCTGTTCTCTTTGTGCCATCACAAAGAGAACAGCAACTTGAATTCTGCTGTCCCCAAGGGCTTGACTGGGGCTACAATTGTTGTGAAAGCCGGGCCCTGAAGAAAGCTGACCGGAAAATAATCCACTCGTTCACAATGTGGTGTTGGAGGAGAGTTCTGTGGATTCCAGGGGTTGCTAAAAGACACATGGGTCTTTCAGCAAATTAAACCTGAACTTCCACTAGAAGTGAACTAAACTGAGTCTGTCGTACTTTGAACATATCATGAGATGGCATGATTCTTTGGAAAATACGATGATGCTGGGGAAAGTGGGAGGCAGAAGGAGAAGAGGGACAGCACACTACAGAGCGATATATTCAATCAAGGAAGTCTTGGCCCTGAGTTTGCAAGACCTGAGTAGGGCAGTCCATGACCCTGACCATCACCCCTAAGGTCACCACATGCTGAAGTTCATTTGACAGCAAATAACAACAACAACCTCACAGCGACAAAGGGACTAAGCAAGAAGGAGGAGTTTGGCTGTCTTGTTTTTTAAAGAGACTTTCATTCTTCCTATGGTCTTAAAGACTAACTGTCACGTTGTGCTCTCTCCATGCCATGTTATTGTATATGGGATGGGGGAAATGTGTATTTATGTGGGATGTGCTGAGTATGACCAGGATGAAGGGGAACAGAAAGTTCTTAGAGATGCAAATTGTTATTTGCCAGGCTATAAATAGGGCATGTCTTATACGCCGGCAAATACGGTAGCTTCCTACGGCGCTTTGAGTAGGTAGATGTGTTTGAAATGAATGCAACCTTGTTTTTATTACAGCCTTCCCTGGCCAGTTTGCATCCACAATTCTCTATCTCTTAAATGAGTCCTCTTTGGCTTGGAAACACGAGCTCTCATGGCTTGTTTCTCTGCAGACCAGCCTGACGCACAAAGCAGCAGATTCTGCTGGCAATATTATCTTAAGTGCTTTCGACAGAGAGGGCTACGGGGGATGTCTGAGGTCTTTCCAAGAGAAATTTAATAAAGCAGCAAATAAGATTGGAGAGGAGAGAACAGTGGGGAAAAAGGCTGTGATGAATGGGTTGGGATTTCATAAGGCAGAGGCTCCCAATCAAAAGCCACGGGGGTCTTTTGGAACAGTAGAGACCCCATGGGATTCCAATCAGGTGGATGCTTTATACTTACATCATGCTACTTACATCAAAGGGGGCTGTGGCTGGACATCAAGCCAGCTGCCAAATGGCCCAGGTCCAAGGAGGGGGTGGGGGGAAGTGCTCAGAAATGGGTTCTGGGAACCCTGCAGCTTTTGCCCATTTGAGATAAAGGTAGTGACAGAGAGTAAGTAACTCTGTTTAGCACTCTTCTGATTTTGATGTACAGCAGGCCGCTTATCTCTCTGCCAGCACAAGCAGAGAAGTCAGTGAGCCAAGGAGAAATCTCTCTGGTGGGAGTTCATGCATGTCTGCTTGTTGGAAGAAAAAAAAAGCTGGGAGGTGGGGAGAAAAGAAAAAGAACAAGGAGCAGCTGGTGCCCAGTGTGCTGGGGAGGGGAACAAGGACAGAACCAGGAGAAGAAGAGATGGAAGTTGCCAGAGAGCAAATGAGATGGAGAGGCTGATGAAGCTCCAACTCCTGCTTCAAGGCCTGCATTTTGTCAAGATTTTATTTTGTTCTTGTCACTTAGGTTGCTGTTGACAAAATGTAGGCCTGTGACCCTAACGTCCTCATTTTTTCCTTCTTCTGCATGATTTTTAACACCTTTGCCTGAGGGAGAAGCCAGCGGAGCTTCAAAAGTTTGCACAATGTATTTTGTGCATTTTTGGTTGGCCCAATAGGGATGTTGCTGATTTGTGGATTTTGGATGTTGTAGTCTTCTGTACGGTCAACACAGCTACCCCTGAATATGTTGTCATGTTGCATTTTACCAACCCAAATGAGCTTTTTATCAGCAGCAGCTGTGTCACGTTTTGCCAGCTCACGCTTCACTGTCAGCTACCATCAAGCCAAACTGTTGTGAATGAAAGGTGAAGTAAAGTTCACAACAAAGGAGTCACAATCAGTCATGGTGGATCAGGGAAGGTACAGAAGGGGAAGCAGTCTACCATTCTCAGAGGCAGAGCGCTTTCTTTCTCAAGCTGAATCCAGCTTCCAGTGTTGATTGCCTTAGAGGTGCCACAGTGTCGGATGAATCATAGCGCTGTAGAGTTGGAGGGGGCCCTATAGGCCACTGAGTCCAAAGTCCCCATCCCACTCAATGCAGGAACTTCAGCTAGACCATCTCCAGCAGGTGGCTGCCCAGACTCGTCTGAAGACATCCAGACAGAGACTCCACCACCGCTCTAAGGAACTGGTTCCACTGCCAAGTCACTCTTTCTGTTGAGAAGTTACAGAATCATAGAATCATAGAAATGTAGAGTTGGAAGAGACCCCAGGGGCCATCCAGTCCAACCCCCTGCCATGCAGGAACACCCTCAAAGCACTCCTGATAGATGGACATCTACCCTCTGCTTAAAAACCTCCAAAGAAGGAAGAGACTCCACTACACTCTGAGGCAGCAGATTCCACTGCCGGACAGCTCTGACCGTCAGGAAGTTCTTCCTGAGGTTCAGGTGGAAACTACTTTCCCGCAGCTTGAATCCATTGCTCCTTGTCCTGGTCTCTGGAGCAGCAGAAAACAAGCCCTCTCCTTCCTCTACATGGCTTCCCTTCAAATTCTTTCTAATGTTCAACTGAAACCTCCTCTCCAGTAACTTACAGCCATTAGACCTCATTCCACCTTCTGGGGCAGCAGAGAAAAACCCTTCACCCTCTTCTCAGTGACAGCCTTTTAGATTTTTAAAGAGTGTAATCATGTCACCCTTCAGTCTTCTCTTGACCAGGCTGAATGTGCCACCTCCTTCAACCTTTCCTCATATGCTTTGTTCTCCATAATTCCTATCATTCTTGTCGCCTTTTTCTGAACCCAGTCCAACTTACGATATCCATGCAGAAACTGCCAAACAGAGAGAAAAGGTGAGAGCAAATATACTTGCCTCACCAGGTAGCCGAGCATGTTTAAAAACAAGCACACACACAAACAAACAAACCCAGATCTCTGCATCTAGCTGCCACAATAGAATCGGTAGGAAAAGTGGAAGCTGACGGAAGGAAAAAAACCCTAGCCCTTGGATGCACGCTCTATTTTTGTTTATATGTGCGTGTTGTTAGTTTGGAGTACAACATTCAACAAAACATTTTGAATTGCTTTTCATTTTTGTGGTGCAGGAACCTATCCCTGTTCTCTCCAAGTGACTTCAGCCTCTGGTACCAAATTTTCTGTTAAAAAAGTAATGCCCAGGAACACATCTACTTCATTAACTGAGGTATAACTGTATGCTCCTGAACTGTCTCTAGGTGTTGTTTCTGTTCCTTCTTGAAAGATAAGTCCCAGAAGGGAAGGCTGAAGAATCAGTCCACCTGCGCTAGAACCTGATGAGTTTCCACTGGACTGTCCATTTTCTCCCACGCTGTTCTACTTCTACAGAAAAACCACTGGGTGAAGTCATCCAGGGATCTGAGCCATTGAGTCATCAGTATGCAGAGAATAAACAATTTAGCTCTTACATTCAGCCAGTCCAGCGAAAACAGTAGAAATAATGGACTGGGAAAGGGTAAAACACCAAAATGTGGTCCTGGCAAGAGAGAAGTACCTGATGTTGGATCAGGAGTGCAACTGGTCTTGAGAAAGAACTACACCCCTGTTGAAAACCAGATACATAATTTGGATGTTCTTCTTGACCCAGTACTTCTATCAAGTGCCGGGTGAAAGAGACACGTTTTTCCCAACATCAGCTGCTTCACCAGCTATGATTGTTCCCGACAAAAGTCCTTATTCTCTCTAGGAACATGCTGTACAGGGGGGCTGCCCTTCAACGGTGTTTGGAAATGACAACTGATGCAAAATGTAGTGCTCCAGTACCAATCGTAAACCTGCACCAGGTTTAGAAGCATGATAGCTCAAGGAAAATAAAAATATCAACACTCCTCAGACTTCAAACTCTGTTCCTACCATTCTCTTCCAACAGCCACAACATCCAGCTTTTACTACACAGATCTTTTTAAAAACATTTCCCCACCCCCTTTGCATAAACCATGCGTTCCCAGATGACAAGAAGAAAGCGTCAAGGCGGGTTGTAAAGTGATATGGGAGATTTCAGGATGAAAGGCATCAGGACCGGATGGAGGTTTTTGTATCCTGCTCTGACTCTCCCCGGGGGGCTTCTGAGCTATTATCTCAGTTTGAAAAGCCAAAGCAAAAGAAAAGCCACCACCACCACCAAGACCCGCAGGGTAGAAGAGCTGGCTTGAGGATGGGAGGGATGGAGGTAGAAAGTCACCCAGAACACAATTAAGGGGGCCCTCATTTCTGCTCAGTATTCTTTCTATTCCCTTTCTATTCTGTCCTGGTTTCACAGGCATAAAAATGCTAACAGGGTAGGAAAGACTTAAGTGGTGTACCATTCTCTGGGTTCTATGGAACTAGGATAATTGTATATTGCAAACACAATTGCAATTTGAGTGCCAATTTATATTTTTTTAAATTTGCACTGTCCCAAAAGTTCCAAATATCCCATGATGGGCCAGTACAGGACTTCATTTCAGCACCCTTCAGCCTGTGCTGCTCGGCAGTGCCACAACAGCTAGACACCGTCTTAAAGCCCTTATTTCTACAACAGTTGGTGCCACTTTAAAGCCCTAAATAAAAACGCAAAATAAAAGTAAATGTGATATTGAAAAGTATATCACAAAGGATCTAGCCTTTTGTTCTCTCCTAAATACACAACAGAAAATACTGCTGTCTAATTGAAAGTGAAAAGGATTTGGGGCACATGCATCAAACACAAGGCCCGTGGGCCAAATCTGGCCCACCAGGCCATTTCATGTGGCCCTTGCAACTCTCCTGCAGATGCGGTGCCCCCCCGCCTGGTGAGCCCCATTCCCAAATTGCAGGCCCATGGCTGCCGTATCCTGAAGAGCGGCCCAGAAGCCAGCACTCGAACAGAGAGGGTCCGGGGGACAGAAAGAGGCACAGAGAGGGTTTCAACTGGGACCCAAAAGTTAAACAAAGTTAGTGTAATAAACTTGCTTGGTAATATTTGTCTGGTGATTAAAAAAAAATCTGTTTTCAAAACTCATTTTTCAATTAATTGTACAATAGTTGTACACTAGCCATTATTTTTCCTAGACTTCTAGTGTCAGAGCTAGTTATTAGTAAAACCAGTCATTATTGAACGCAGAGGCAATTATTTAATATGATAAAAGAGTAGATACATTTATAGAGTAGATACATTTATATAGTCTTACAGATACTACCAGCCCTTTAATGCTGACGTGGCCCAAGATGAAACGGAGTTTGACACCCGTGGCCTGGACCTTCCCCCGGCAATTACACCTCCCAGAATTGCAGGGCTAGGAGAGACGCAGTGGCCACGAAGCCCAACCCCGTTCAGCCATGCAGGCACACACACTCAAAGCATTCCTGAGAGATGGCCATCCAGCCTCAGTTGAAAACCTCCTAGAAGGAGATTCCAGCACACCCTGAGGCAGCATATTCCACTGCCAAACTGCTCTTACTATAAGGAAGAGCTTCCTAATGTTTTCCTGTAGTTTGAATCCATTGCTCTGTGACCTAGGCTCCGGAGCAGAAGAAAACAAGCTTGCCCATCTTCCGTATGACATCCTTTCCAATACGTAAACATGGCTAGTCTATATTTAAACATGTCCTGGTCTCTGGAGAACCAGCTTCAGCTCTCCCTTCCTGTCTGTACTCAACAGCTACTACAGTCCCTTTCCTAGGGCTTCCATATCCATGGAACAAACTAATAACTCGTAGGGATTATACAGCATGCTCACTTTTGGTGAGCACCCCCCAGCACCATGGTCTCTCTCTCACCAGTCCATTTAGCATCAACCCCCATTGCTTTAGCTAAAGCTCCTATACTTCGCCTCCAAAAACTGACTTCTGGCACCAGAGCACCTGATTCCCAAACACCACTAGCTATCATGCACGACCGTACGCTCACACTTTCCTTTTCCTCCTCCCTCTGCTTAGCTTGCCAGTCCCTGGGTTGGAGACACGACCAAAAGCCTTCTTCAGATGTTATCCGTGCATACCACCTAGCTGTTGATAACTGAAAGCAGACCTACACAACTAGGCCCTCACCAAAATCAGCTTAAAATAACCAAAGTTTTCACTGGTACCAACAGAAGCTTTTTCAAAAGCCTGGCTTCTCCACAGGTTGACTTGGAAAGGGCTCCCAAGATTTTAGGGGAGGTCCTTCTCTTGGTCCCATCAACTCTACAGGTACATCAGGTGGAATCACAGGGGACAAATATTTGGTTGTTCCTCTCAGGCACTGGAACCTTCCCTGAGTTGGGAGGGGTAACTTAATTATTGAATAAAATAAATCAAATAAATTAAATAAGCTCAAATACATTTTAGAGAGATTAAAAAACAAATAAACTTACAAATAAACATGGGAATTGCAGTGATCATTATAGAGATTATCATTCTGATTAGATACAGATATTTTTGTAAAATGGTTAGTTTATATGCACATAATGATGTATGTTTGTGTGCGCGTATGTGTATATTTGACATATCAGAGGAACAAAATCAACTAGCACAGAGAAAACACAGAAAGAGATTATGTAAAAAGAGGAAGTTTAGGTGATAGGTAGTAAATCTATGTTATTTTTCAAGAAGAGGTAAAGTTCAAACTAATGGAAGTAACGCTGAATTATATATACATATGTTTTGTTTTGTTTAAAAAAGGAACTCCCTCCCTGAGGAGGTCAGCTTGGCTCCCTCTCTGTCGTCCTTCTCTTGGGCAGGGAAAACTCTTTTCCAACAGACTTTTTTAAAAAAAATGACTGAAAGGGCTTTACTGAGGCATACCTCAGTTAACAAAGCCTTCTGGCAAAAAAGTTCCTTTTTACCAAGTCTTTTTCGGTTCAACCTCACTTTCTCTTTATCCTACATCTAGCAGGAAGTTTTTTAAAATGGTATGGCATTGGGAAGGTGGTGAAGGACAGAAGAAACACAGACTGTCAGTTGCCAGTTTGCAGCAGCAGTAAAAGATGCTATAAACAATGGGGCACTCAAAGAATCCTGTTCCATTTACGTGCGCCTACCTGCAACTGGTGAAATAACAGCAGCTGCCTCTATAATCCTTTACCAAGCAAGCCTGAAGCAAAAAACAGAGAGAAATCGGGAAGCAGGGAAGCCTGCCCCACCAGCCTCCCACCAGCCTCCCACCAGCATTTTTTTTTAAAAAAAGCATAAAGGTCTACGTTTGACCACCAAAATGGAAATCATAACAAAAGCAGAGGCTGGTCAAAGGGAAGGAAAAAAAAATATCTCCAGATGTATTTTGGAATAAGCTTTCAAGTGGTTTGTAGAATGTTGGATGTTGAAAGTGGAATCATCGCGCTATAACAGGCTAGTGCGGAAATAGCCTAAGTAATTTAGTGGGAAGTTACTGAAGGGTTTAACTTGTGCTTTTCTCTGCTTCTGACTTTGCAAAGATTTTGCCTCCCCCTCCTGTGAGTGAAGAGAATCTCATATGCATATGCACATGGGGGGGAGAGGTCTTTTAAGGAAAGCCTTCATTCTAAGCAAGCCATCTTAAATTAGCAAAAGGGTATCTTGAAAGCACCTGCTTTCCCCACTATTTTTCTGTTTTCCCATCCAAGTTATATTGTTAGTTATACCCACACATTTAATTACCCTTCCATCTGTTTTGCCATGTTTTTTAGCATTTTATTTATTTATTTGTTTGTTTGTTTGTTTGTTTGTTTATTTGGTAGTTGATAGGAAGTCATGGTATTGTAAAATAGTAGTTGTTATGTTTTTATATTGTTAAGATAAGATGTATATTTGGATAGTAATGTATATACGAACAATTGAATCAGAAATGTACAACTTTCTAATAAGGATTTTATTACTTGTATGTATACAATAAGAAGAAAATTTAAAAAAAAAAAAAAGAAAGCACCTGCTTCCAGGCTTTACTTAGGAGTAGTTACAAAGTTACAGAATAGTCTAAATTTTGTTTTTTGAAAGTTTTTTATTAAAGATTTTAGTCTTTAAAAAAAAAATCCTCTCCCCTCTTCCAGGCTTATTTTCCAGTTGAATCTGCATGTTTGCATTCCATTCATGGGTAGTTACTACTTGCTCAAAGAATTTGTTACATCTTTCATCATTACACAGTTCCTTTGTTGCACTGCCTTGCTGCCTTGTTACATTACTTTGTTATCTTGCTACATTGTTACATTAGATTACTTACAAACTTGCTTTATTCTTTTTTCTTTTCTTGTACTATATCTTTACCCAATCTAAGACTTCTCTCCATTCCCTTTCAAAGTTCTGGATAGGTTTATTTCTCAGAGAAAACGTTAACTTTTCTGTCTCTACCATATCCAGGACTTTGGATTTCCATTCTTCTATATCAACATATTTCCTTTCTTTCCAATATTGCGCATGTATCAACCTTGCAGCAGTTATCAAATATAACAATGTCTTCTGATGAGATCTTATTTCTCTTTGTTGCTCAAGCATATTTAACAAATAAAATTCTGGCTTCATTTCACAGAACAGTCTAAATTTTATTGGGAGGAGATTAGAAAGCAACATAAGCCTTAAAGCAACTAGCTGAATGTTCCTACTCTATCAATGATACAGATGGTATTCTGTGTCATCAGATGTTCATGGAAAGCTGGAAATGTGGACCTCTTTGCCTACAACCAAGCTTCCCCAAGGATAGTAAGGCAGGTGCCACCTCCCCGACTTCTCCATCAGCCCCAAAGTCTCTCAAGTCTCAAGACTCAAATCTCTCTTTGGCCTTGTGGCATCTCTGTCCAGGAAGCAACTCAAAGCTTCCACACTTCTCCCAAACTTGTCTCTCATGATCTTGATCTCTGTTGCTTCTTCACATTCATTCCTGCTATGTGCCTTAAAGTCATTTCCTAGTTATGACAGCCCTAAAACAATCCTCTCATGAAGTTTTTTTGGCAAGGTTTGTTCAACAAGGATGGCCTTTGCCATCCTCTGAGGCTGAGAGAAGGCGACTTGTCCCAGGTCACCCAGTGAGTTTTGGTGGCTGAGTGAGGATTTGAACTCTGATCTCCAGGGTCATAGCCCTCAAATTATTATACCATGCTGCTGACCCCAAGAAATGTAACCTAACCCATGCATCACTAATCCTTTGTTTAGCTGGAGGAGAGACTCCTCAGCCCATTATCACACACCACCTCAGTTTGCAAAGATTTGGGAAGGGACCTTGGAAAGAGAACTTTGTAACAGAACCTGCTTGCAAGTGGAGTAGAGAAGAAGGGGGGAAATAGACAACCTCTGACACTGGAGGCCAACACCAGAGTCAAGCTGTTGATAGGCAATTCCCCAGCCACCCCCAGCCAGGTTGTGCATTTGGGCTTACACTGCTGGCCAACATAGCAGGCCTGTATTATGTTCCATTTTGTTAGCTAAACAAAGGTACCCACTTGTCTAAAAACTCTGAAGGCATCAGATCCTTTCTGAACTTGGAAACTAAGCAGAGTCAGCTTGGTCAATAGTTGGATGGGGTAACCATCAAGGAATACCAGGTGCTGTGGGCTGTATTTCAGAAGAAGGGAATGGCAAGCTGTCTTGGAATATTCCTTGCCTAAGAAATGCACGTGGTCGGCATCAACTGACACGTGATTTGAAGGCATTAAACCTACTTATTAAAGGATTGAAACCAGCACTGTGTACTCCACTTGTGGCTTTGTGCAAGTCACACTCTCTCAGCCTCAGAGGAAAGTAAAGGCAAACCCCTCTGATCAAATTTTGCCAAGAAAACCCCCTGACAGAGTTGCCGTAAGCCTGAAATGACCTGAAGGCACACAGTTGCAGTAATAGTACCTTTCACATATAAAATGTAAACATACAATAATTCATTACAAATCAAAATATTAAAACACCTATAAACTTTAACCTTGGCCCAGACTGGACTATTCACCCATTATTTTCCTCTAATTCATTTATAGTTTTGTCCATCCCACAGTTCACTAATCTAAGTTTATTAATGTTACTTTCTCTGTTTCTTTCACAGATCTCAGACACAACCCACTTTGATTTCTCCAAATAAAAGCTTTCAAGACATCTTTCCAGACACTCTGTAATGTAGTTCAGAGATATTCCTATTTCTTTTCAAATAAACTATTCATTTATATACCGAATACAGGGAAACCACACCATTCAAAATCTGCGACACATCTAGTAATTTCTGGTTGATTTGTTCGTACATGTTAATTTTTCCATCTCTTTCTAAGCATTGCTCAAGGTTTTCTTTGTTCATTTGGGAGGAAACAGCTACTAGGAATGGGAAGGTTCCGGGAGAGGCACGTTTATCTCAGGAGCACAAATTAGTATCCTGTACGAGACCTAAGCCTGGCTTAGCTCACCCAGGGTATTATTGACCCAACAACAACAGCTGGTTTGCTTCATCAGAAGCGTCCTCTGCCAAGAGGAAATTAGCTCAAGCCAGTTTGGAGATGAGATGAGAACACAGCCCTGGGGTTGGGAGGGGTTCTTAGGCTGGTAATTTTTATTACCCTTCATTTTTACACTTTTATCCGATTATTCCAGATAGAAACATATGGACCCAGATAGGATGAAGGCTGAAGATTTATTGCTTAGATAGTCTTCAGATTTATGGCCTCCTGCATCAGGCTGTTTATGTTAAGTGGAATTTAGGCAAATTATTCAGTCACTTGCTGGAAAAAACTATGCCTGCTTTCTGATTTCTTTTTCATGTTCTAGCATATGAGTTTGGGGAGGGTGAGCAATGATGGTGAGTCAAGGGATGAAATTTCTGCCCTTAGGATCCCCTGGGGACCATGGAGACTGACAAAAAAATGGAAAAAAAATTGCAACCAGAAGTGGTCCAAAGTCCACTTCTTGTTTTGAAAGATCTGCATTTGTTTTAATAGCAAAGAGTGAAGTGGGCTCTGCATTCACGTAGAAGGTGGACCACCCTGGCACAGGCAATTTACTTTTCTGGTTTGGCTAGAAAACAGCAGTGAGTCGAGAGTCCCAAAAGCAGCAATGTTTCCCCTGGGCCAGATTTTTCCCATCACTAGGTTACGGTAAATTACAACTTCTCTTTTCTTGTGATCTTAGAACTTAAGGCAGCAAGTTGAACAGACAGGCAGTAATGACTATCTCACAGCCACCCGGCAGGCTTGCTGTAATGAGAGCTGAACCCAGGACTTTTGTTCTCCTCTCAGCCAGCAAGTTCACTGGGATGCCTTAAGACAATGGTTCTCAGCCTTGGGTACTCCAGATATTTGAGACTTCCCAGAATTCCTGAACAATGACTATCCTGGAAGGGACTTCTGACAGCTGAAGTCCAAAACATCTGGAGGACCAAAGGTTGAGAACCACCACTTTAAGGTGGTCTTTCCTTCAGCATATATTAATTCTGAGAGTTATGGAACAGATCCAATCAGGACTCCAAAGTAACCAGTTACAAATAACAAGCAATTTTTGGTGATAATGGTGGGACAAAGTTATGTTTCAAAAGCAACGCAATAATGCTTCAACTGGAATGGAGTTCACAGAATTTTAGACTAAAGCACTCTAAAAGATGCCCACCCAAACCCTCCAAAAGATGTTTGACAGTGGAACAGGCTGGCTCAAAAGGTGCAGCCACCTTTGGAGGCAGCCTGTTCAATCATCAAACAGTTCTTACAATCAAGAAGCTCTTCTTGATGTTCAAGTGGAATCTTTTTTTCTTGTAATTTTTAACTCACTGACTCATGTTTTAGTCTCTGGAACAACAGAAAACAAGCTTGCTCCATTTTCTACAGGACATATCTTCAGATATTTGAAGATAGCTATCAAGCCACTTCAGTCTTCTCTTTTCTCAGCTATTCACATCCTCACCAGAGTTAATTTCCAGACCTTTGGTCATCTTGGTCACTTTTCTCTGGACATGTTCCAGCTTGTCAATATTCTTTGTGAACTGTGGTTCCTAGAACTGGATACAATATTCCAGGTGACATCTGACCAAAGTAGAATAGAATAGCACTACTGCTTCCCTCAGTCTAGACACTATACTCCTGTGGATGTAGCTCAGAGGAGCATTACCCTCCCCCCTTTTTTTTGGCTGTACTGCTTTCAAGTCAGGAGTCACTCAAACTATATTTGTGCATAGGTGTTTGTTTGCATGTTTGAGCATGCAACACTGCAATCCCTGAGATAACATTCCACAGCTGGTGCATATGTTGATGAGTATAAAATTATTCTTCCAAATTGTTGGTGGTAGGAATTTGGCAAAGAGTCAATTCATTCTTTTGGGGGAATCACAAAATGGTCACCTTTGGGAGGTCTGGAGGGACTGAGGGCAGCAAAGACAGCCTTGGAGGCCACAAGTTGCTCGACTCTAAGCTACGGGATGTTTTTCAGCTGTCCTTCTCCAGTTTCCAACAGCCAGTAAATGGCTGTGTTGGGTGGAGTGCAGGAGATAAGAGGTAGTTTGTGGGTGGTATGTCATAGCTTTGCCTATTCAGAACTTTATGATATGTCTCCCAGCGCAGGTCCTTGGCCAGCATTACTTAGAAGCTTTCTGACTGGAAACTTTTTGATTCCTATTTTATGCTATTAGTTTACCTATCCTATCCTATGGACTGCCAGGTCTTTTTACGCAGTGAAGAACTAAAATAATGCAACATGAAAGGGGATGCATTAACCTATTAGCAGAACTGGAATGAACAACAACTTTTCAAACACTGCAAAGAGTAACAGTGCCAAGAGTGTTCATGGAAAGTGATCTTCAATTCTGGATCAAACAAGGCCATCCCACCCACAATACCCTGAGGCCTTCTAAGGAGCTCAGTTGAAGAGAAACTGAGCTGTCCTGATGGTCCATCACCCCCTTCACCAGGATCATCACAGGTGGAGATGATGACCAAGAAGGGAGATACCAATAACCAGAGCTCTGAAGGGAGGACGCAGCCCTGAGATCAACATTGGGGTCAGACTGCAGCTCTCATTTCTGTTTCATGGGGAACTATCTCAAATTCTGTGCACCCACTTCTTGTCAACATGTGATTTCACAGATCCTGCCATAACCTCTTCAGCCATAAAAATGGATGGAGTATATACTAGACAAGCAATTTTCAGACTACATGCAATAAGACAACAGCTGGCATGTTGCACAAAATAAATTTTGAACAACTAGATACTATTGTAGTTCTGGAACAGCTTTCACCCATGACAAAGGCTTCCTGAAGTACCAGCTACTGCTGGATGAAGCTAACTCTGCCACAAACTTAATTGCTTGCTGTGCAGAGCCACAGCAGACCTACTCACTCCACTGCAGAAAGAGGTGTCAGCTGCAGCTCTGAATGAGTCACTGCTCTGGGCCCCCTCATACTGAGAAGGAGACATGCTCAGAATGTTGAATCACGTAGAAACACTGGGGTAGGAGGGGTGTCCCTGCATGCAATCAGCACTTCAGGAACTGTGAAAAAGTAAACTCAATTATCAGTTGTTTAGTGCTAGGTGACAAACAGCACATAGAATAAAAAGGGCAGACAGAACTACAAGGCCAAGGAGATGTGCTATCAGAGATGGGTCATTATGAGCACTATGGAGAGATATTGTCTCTTCTGGTAGGGAACGACTCATGTGCACAAAGTGAATTACAGTTGACCCTCCAACATTTGTGGGGTTAGGGGCATACAACCCCCACAAAAGTGGGGGAAGCAAATGTCTATGGGCCCTTCCCAAGCCATTTTTTAAAAAAGAATAATCTGCTGATTCAACGCACTGCAGATTCAAATGTACAGCACATAATACCTTTGGATCCACAGTGGGGGACACACCAGCAGCCTGGTTCTGCCTTTGAGGCAGCGGAGTTCCTTCACAAGGCAGAACTGGGAGGCTGGTGGGGATTGCTGCTGCCTCCACTGCTGTTCTATGCCATTTTTTAATAGGGACACACAAGCCTCACCTCACCTCCCCTTCACAGTCTCTCACAAGCCATTTCCGCACTAGACTATTATAGCGCTATGATTCCACTTTCAACATCCTATGGAATCCTGGGGTTTGCAGTTCCGGGAGGGGCCAGGGAACTGCAAACCCCAGGATTCCATAGGATGTTGAAAGTGGAATCATATCACTATAACAGTCTAGTGCGGAAATGCGCACAGTCTCACAAGGTTTGCAGAAAGAGTGCTAATGTGAGGCAAGAGTTATAAGTCCCTATAAAAAATGGTGTATGGCAGCAGTAAATGTGGTGGCAAATAATCTGCAAATAATAAATCCATAAACATTAAACTAGTAAATGTGGAAAGCTGACTGTTTATCTGTCTCTAACTCACACACACACACATACAGAAGTCTGAAGAGGAAGTGTCAGTTCTTCTTTCATTTTGGATTACTTATTTCACCAAAGGTTTTCATGGTAAGAAGTATTCAGAAGTGGTTTACCAGTGTCTCTTTCTGCACGGTACAAACAGGTGTTAGCTACAGTGCCACAGCCATTGTCTCTGAGACATCCTCTACTAGTGTCACCACAGAATCATAGAATCATAGAAATCTAGAGTTGGAAGAGACCCCAGGGGCCATCCAGTCCAACCCCCTGCCATGCAAGAACACCCTCAAAGCACTCCCGACAGATGGCCATCCAGCCTCTACTTAAAAACATCCAAGAAAGAGACTCCACCACACTCCATGGAGTCAGCGTATTTGACTGCCGGACAGCCCTGACCGTCAGGAAGTTCTTCCAGAGGTTCAGGTGGAATCTCCTTTCCTGCAGCTTGAATCCATTGCTCTTTGTCCTGGTCTCTGGAGCAGCAGAAAACAACCCCACTCCCTCCTCTACATGGCATCCCTTCAAATATTTAAACATGTCACCCTCCATATTGCTGCAGCCCAAGAGCAGTTTTGCATGTTTGGTCCAGTTCTTGAACAAAAGCCTCTCCGCAGTGCTACCGCCAGCACGGCCTCCTGCCTCAAAGAAGCAAGAAATCCCACCGCCATGGAAAGGTAGTTCCATAGTGATGCTGGAGGATAGATCTACGGATACCACAAAATGCCAAAAAGACCAATAAATGGTCCTAGATCCAATCAAGGCTGACCTCTCTTTAGAAGCCAAGATGACTAAATTGAGACTGTCAAACTTTGAACACATCATGAGATGACACAACTTGTTAGAAGGCAGGAGGAAAAGAAGAGGACCATATTATACAGAGTTTTCCAAACTTTTCATGTTGATGATACACTTTTTAGACATGCATCATTTTGCAACACAGGTAATTCAGTTTTACTAGCAAACTGGAGGTTAAACTAACCCCTTATAAGAGATATGGACACATACATAAATTACAGTAAGGAAATTACAAGAAATGAAATTCTTAATTAGAAATTTATCCATTGTAGGGGTAATTCAGCTGCAATTTAAGTAATTAAACATGAAAATAACAGCACCAGCACTCCACTCCTGCAGTGATAAAATAAGAGAGCAATCCTGTGTGGCACACATCTACAGATAGGCAGCTTTTCATTGAGCCGCCACGTCTTTTCACATTCATTTCCACTGTTTCGACCTGATTACACATGCACAGTACCCAGAGGCATATCTAGGGTGGGCTGGGCCTGCCACTGCCCTCACTGGGGTCTTTCTTGGTCCAGCGCGATGGCAGCGACACAACTACAAACTTTGTCCGACACACTAATGTGTTGTGACGCACAGTTTGGAAAGCTCTGATATTACAGGTGGACAGACTCAATCAAGGAAGCCACACCGCTGAGTCTGCAAAACCTGAGGAGGGCTTTCATGACAGTGTGACTTTGAGGTCTTCCATTCATAGTCACAGCAAGTCAAAGTCAAGCTGACAGCAAGTAGCAACAACTTTTCTTTAGCCAGCTACAGACAACAGAAGTAACAAAAATGAACTGGAAAACGACCATGCAGGCAACTGCTGGAATGAAGATCTTACTCCTAACTGTCTAAATCAGGAGACAATGGAGAGTTTCACCATAAGCCAGTGCAATCTCTTTTTTACCATTTAATAAATCATAAACTAAGAGACAGGACAGAGAATTCTGGAAACCTACAACAGTCAGAGGCATTAAAGCAAAGGAGCAGTGTTTGGATGAGGGGTGCTTTTGTTCCTATCACATGAATCCCGTCATGATATAACACAGTCTAGTGAAAACAAAGGGTTCCCCTCCATTTGCCCTATAATTTAGGTTAACACATAAGCCTCCATAAACCAGCTCTCTCTCCCCAATGCTGCTTCCAAAGCTGTGAGATGTAATTCACACTGGCAGAAAGAAGAGGAAACTGCTTAGCGTTCCCACTGCATTTCAATAGAAGAAGAGAATAAAAAATTACAGTTTATGTGAAGTTATCATTACCAATCATGTACAAAATGTATTTCAGGCAGAGACTCTCTTTATTCAAAGAAAGAAAAGGTGCCACCAGGAAATGAATGGAACTCACTTTCTGTGAAATGCCATGGGAGGAATAACACCCATCCAAACGCGATGCATCACCCTTTTCCTCCATGACCCAAGAAGACCAACAATTCTCTACTTTTGCAAAAGAAAAGGGCTGAAGGTTTTCCTCTGTGGTGTTGTGGTGTCAATGCCCACAGGGTTCAAGATCCAGGACCTTCTGATGAGCAAGGTCTTTGATAACATCTACCAACCATTGTTGGCAATATACATACAGAGCCTCTTCTGGTGTCAAAATGCTGCTGAAAGTTTGGGGATTTGGAACACAACACAAGGAACTGGCCTGAAGTTCCTTGATAGTCAAAAATCTGTCAGGAAGTCTTGGCCAACATTCCTTGCTTTTGCGAGGACTATATGACCAGAAAGAGCGAGTGTGGTATAGTGATCTGCACTTGGTCTCTGGAATCCCCCTCCGCCACAGTAACCCTCTGACTGACCTTCGGCAAGTCACACTTTCTTAGCCTCAGAGGAGGGCAAAGGCAAATCCCCTCTGAAGAAATGTTGCCAAGAAGACCCCATGATAGGGTTCTGTAAGTCTGAAACAACCCGAAGGCACACAGCAGCAAGAGTTTAGTTCTTTTTAAATGTTTAGTTCTTTTATATGCATTTAATTATATGATAGTCATTTTAATCTGGAATCCTCCTTGAGTTTTGAGGAAAAGGCAGGGCATAAATAATGATAATGGCTGGCACTCTGGTTGGGATACCATACCACTACTGCTACTATTACTACAACAACTCTCTCTTAGGATCCCGCTGGGGGCCAGCTGTTGAAACATTTGAGCCAGGCTGCCCATATCAACTTACATATTTGCATTCACAGTATAGTTCTGTTAGTCTGCATCAGTATGCATGGAGATCTGCAGCACCTTTTAGCTGTGCTGAGATTAGAACAAGATTAGAATTTGGTAACATAAACTTCCACAGGTTTCAGTCTACTTCATCAGATGCATGGAGTACATCTTCTGCATGCATCTGATGAAGCAGGTTGAGGTCTACAAAAGCTTACACTACTAACTTCTTTCTCTCAGTTAAGTTTCAAAGGCGCTATAGGATCTCGCTTTATGTACTGTGTACCTGCAAATAAACTCAAATATTACAAAACACCAGATGCCTCAAGAGCTCCCTTCCTCGAAGAAACCAAATCCAAATAAACATGGCACTCTAGAAGTTCTCATGATTTGGAAACAGGAATAAACAATAGTATTTGCAAGTTAATGCTAAAACAAGATTCTGTAAAACAGATTCCTGTAAAACAGATCCTTTCTGGATAGTCCAGAACTATATCTAGATGACCTAATGCCTTCTCATATACAGGAAAATACCAGGAGTTACAGCTTCAGTTCTTTATCCTTCTACTAATAGAAAAGGAGAATTGAGATAAAGTCTTGGGGGCCCCCAGCAACGTTTACAAGGGGTCTACAGTAAGGAAAAGATTAAGAACCACTGCTCTAATCCAAGGATGGAGCAGGCATGACTTTCCAGATGTTACTAAGATAGAAGTCCCATCACCCCAGGCAGCAAAGATGTGGCCATGGGTTATGAGTGTTGTAGTCCTGAGATTTAAGGAGAACCACAGTTACCTGTTCTTGCCCTGAAGCTTTCACTGCAATGCAACATGCATCTTGCATTGATTGTTTTTGTTTTATTTGAGGATATTGCCATTTCTAAAAGGTTTCCTCCTCTTCCTCTTTCCCCATATGTAATATGCTTTGGCAAGACATATCTATAGTATAACACTTTCAGCACAGTTCACTGTGGTTAAATGACATATAGATCAACTCATCAGCACTTAGGCCTTTAGTCATAAGGCAAGTGACGCTATTAAAATTCTCCCAATACACTCAGTTGTGGAGACAACAGAGGAGAGAAATCAGAAGTCACCAAGCCCCAAGCAGCCACTATGACCTTTGCCCTCCCTCCTTCCCTCCATCCTGCCCTCTGACCCTTTCCATCTCTGAGCAATGACTTGTTCAAAACGGCCTCCAGTTCTGGCCATCAGAGGTGCAAGTGGGCAGCAGGGAACCTCTTTTTTAAAAAAAGGAATTAAGCATTTGCATTGCATGGTTTCCAAAGGTTCTCCTGGGAGACACACACATTTATGTATGCGTGGGTGAACTCACTTCTACAAAGAAAAGAAAACAGCTGATCTTTCATTCCAGGGAACCAGGAATCACAGATTAAAAGTTCAAAAGTTAACATCAGGCATTCAGAGCATTTTTTTTTTTTTTGGTGCTCCTTTTAAAAAGAAACAGAGGAAAAGAGACAGCTTGAAGTTTCCTTAGATTCAGAGCCAACAGACAATGGGCCAGTGACATGGAAGTCAATACACAGCAGCTTTTGCTCACACAGAAACTTTTATTTGCAGACAATCATACTTAGCACAGAGAACCAGCACGAAGTGGTGGCTTGAGCATCAGAGGCCAGGGTTCAATTCCCTGCTAGGCTGTGGAAACCCACTGGATGATATCGCACACTCTCAGCCCTCCAGAAAACTCCATGATAGGTTCACCTTTGGCTTATCGTAAGTCGGAAATTACTTGAAGGCACGCAACAACAAAACCTAGCACACAGACATCTAGAGATGGAATCAGGGAGCAGACTCAACAATGTGTGCATGTGAAGGAACAGAACCGCCCAGGACTTCCTTGTTGCAACATTCAAGCGAATGAAAGAGACTCTTCAGTAACAGATATTGCAGACTATGGACCTGGAGACCAGAGTTTGATTCCCCACTCGGCCATAAAAACCCACTGGGTGACTGTGGGCACATCACACTCTCAGCCCCAGAAAACTCAATGATAAGGTTGCCTTAGGGCCACCATTAAGTCAGAAACAATTTGAAGGTACACAGCAACAATTCCATTATTTCACCAGGAACCTGACCAAAAGCCAGCATGGTACATCGTGCTAGTGTGGTTTAGTGGTCTCAGTATCAGACTAGCACTCTGGGAAACCAGGTTTCAAATCCCCACTTAGCCATACAAACCAACCGGGTGACCTTGGGAAAGTCACACTCTCCTAGCTTCAGAGGAAGGCAATGGCAAACCTTCTCTGACTAAATCCTGCAATAAAGCCCTACAATAGGGCATCATAGGTCAGGGTCAATTCGAAGGCACATAAGAACAGGTTGCTTACCTGTAACAGCAACAAACCCTAACCAATATAATCCATCTTTTCTCCCTCTCCTCCCTCTCTCTCTCAATCTCTCTCTCTCTCTCTCTCTCTCTCACACACACACACACACACATGCACACACACACAGACACAGACACACAATGACCACAGCTTTAGGAGGCCAAAATCAACATGTGCATCTCAAACTGGCCGGCAGATGTAGCTAAGAGCATTCTTCGTCCCCTCCACCTGTTACAGCCAATTCAATTTCTTTCCGTTCCAGGCCTAAATATTAACAAGGTCATTTATATGACACTTTTCCATAGTGAACTGTGCCCAAAGTGGCATACAATAGGCATAGCCTGTCAACATGTAAGAGGGAAGAGGAGGAGGAGGAAACCTTTTTACAAATGTCAATAAACTGAAAAAGATCAATGCAGGATACATGCTCTATTGCAATGAAATCCTTAGGGCTTCATACATTGAGATAGCAAAGTTGGAATTTACAGCCCTGAAAAAGAATAACACTCACCCACACTGCTGCTAGTGGTCTCACTAAAATGCCAAGAGGCCACATCGGTCAAGCCCAAACACAGATTCAGAGTGGGTGAAATGTCTTTTTACCACGGGAGCCAGTGGCTTTCATTTCAGTGGTGCAATGAATCTGCTTTAGATTTTCTGTTAAGATTTTAAAGGAGTCACCCAAAGTGCTGACATGATCTCTAAATATGTTCAACACCTTGGATAGTTCATTTAAAGTGCAAGTTAAACAGAAGAATAGATCCACTTCACATCTGATATGAATACCTCTGGCCACCCCTAACTCTTACCAGATTTAGATATTTCCCAGCATGTTCCCTCCTCTCTCCTCACAAGGAAGCAAACATTTTAAGGGAAAGATGCTCTTGAGGGGAAATGAAGGTCACTCAAGGGTAGGAAGCAGACAATCTTCCAGATGTTGTTGGACTGCATCTACCAGCAGTCCTATTCATCACTGCCAACAGTGAGAAACATCTAGAAAATGCAATTCAACAATTTCAGCCAGGGTGCACAATTGCCATCCCTGGGTTAGGTCCTGTTCTCTTCAGACATCCAGTTATGCCAGCCACTCATGTAGCTCTTACTGCATCCTTACCACTGCCAACACACATTGTCCTCCATCCTTCACATCCCCTTCTCCTGCAATGATGAAACCATGATTTGGAAACCGGTGATCTTATGTATACAACAGACCTTAGATCCGCTCTTAAACAGGGTCAGAAGTCTGAGTCTGGAAGGAACAAGCAAACTCTCAGAGGGAATGGATATGTCAAATTATTAAGGGTTACTGTTGGCATGTGCTAGAAGTTGTAAAAAGCAGGGAGATCTTTTAAGAACAGCAGGGGAGAATAGTAGTGCTTGATGGCACCCATGTCAGTTTTAACATGGATTTTGTTTAAAGAGGCTTTTCAAGGTTCTAAACTTTCTCCCTGAAAGAGGAACTTTTAAAAACTTTTTAAAACTCTTTCCCTAAACTCTTTTTTCTTTCTCTTTCCCTATCACCACAGATAGCTCTTTTAGAACCCAGAATGGATTCACTGTCCCAGCCACCCCTAGGAGAAAGGTAAATCTTGTTTCTCCTCATTCATAAACTGCTTTTTAAGTTGTTTTTCTTCTTAATTCCCAGTGGGATGGCAAAGATAATACTTGCCAGGCAGAAATTTAAGACAAAAGAGTTTGGGGAAAGGGTTTCACTTGGCAGACAAGTGAACTTTCCAACTTTGGAAAGTTTTGACCTTACACAAGGTGGGGATCAGCAAAACCCAGAGCTGTAAAATTACTCTTTAAAAAGTAATTTCTTCCTATTATTCATTTTAGTTCCAGGAAATAACTCAATAGTCTTTCCTTGTTCCTAGTGTTAACAAGAAATGGCAAGATGCCCACTGCCTTATTGGTTACCTTTATTTTTATTAGTGGGATTGAAAACACTCAGGGCCTTTGTGTGCTACACTATTATAGGTCATTTCCGCACTAGACCGTTATAGTGCTATGATTCCACCTTCAACATCCTATGGAATCCTGGGGTTTGTAGTTTCCAAACCCCAGGATTCCATAGGATGTTTAAATTGGAATCATAGCATTATAATAGTCTAGTGAAGAAATGGCCATAGTGCTATTATTCTACTTTCAACCTCCTGTGGAATTCTGGGGTTTGTAATTTCCTGAGGTCAAAGAGCAATCTGGCTGAGAATTCTAAATGCCCCTCCCTAAGCTGCAAACCCTAGCATTCTGTAGGATGTTGAAAGTGGAATAATAACACTATAACAGTCTAGTGCAGAAATGGCCTCAGATCGAATAAGAAACTATCATAATATTTGGAAAATACCTGTCAAAATGTTCTAGAATTTTCCTTTTAAAAGTACATTTTAGAAAATTACTAGGAATCATTACTCAATACACTGGGACAGTGATTCATTTTCACTTAGTACATGACTTCTGAAATGTAACTTGATTGCAACTCCTGTTCCCCCAAAAAACAACTTGCACAGATAACTATAGAGAGCCAACATGGTTGCATTACAACCCTGGAGACCAAAGTTCAATTCCCCGCTTGGCCAAGGAAACCTACTGGGCATGTCACACACTCTCAGACCCCAGAACACCCCACGATAGGGTTGCCATAAGTTGGAAGGTACACAACAACAATAACAACAACAGATAATTACATTGTGTGTGACTTATTATTCCCATTGTTGTCCCAGACAATGGTTATCAAATCAGAGAAAAGTGGCTGGCTAGTATGTGGTTCCCTGAGCTTTCTTCCCATTGTGCAAAGCATGATTCACAAGAGGCTTAACTTACATAGTTGGATTCTGTGGCTTGACTCCAGCTCTTAGTCCCAGCCAGAACTTACCCATGAAATCAATGGAACTTATCTTAGTGTTGATTTGCTAGATTCCCATTGATTCAATGGGTCCACTTTAGTTGGGAATCTAAGAATTTGACTTAGGGCTTCATGTGTATCCATGTGCCTTGAAGTCACCTGTCAATTTATGGCACCCCCATGTATTTCACAGGGGTTTCTCAGGCAAGAAATACTCAGAGGTGGTCCATCGTTGCCTGCCTCTGACATACAGCCTATAGCACCTGGTATTTCTTGACGGTCTCCCTTCTAAGTATCAACCAGGGGCCTTTTGTGCCACATGAAATGGGCTATGATTCCACTTTGACCACAGTATTTAGTATCCTGTTATACACACTTCCTTCCCAATTGATTGTTGCACATTTAGCAGTTTGCTGATTAATTTTGGGATGAAACAATCAGGTTAATTTTTATAAAATAAATGAACTACCAAAGAAAGTCCTGGAAGCCATTCATGAGCCATGGGTGGTAGTTTCCCCACTCCTATGCTCAAAAGCGGTCAGGGCCATCCCTCTTCCAAGATCAGCAGCTGAACTGCTTTGCTTGCTGAAGAACTAGAAAGCACTAAATGTGTGTGTCTGTGTGTGCTGCTCACATCCTCAGTTCTGTGTGTACCTAGCTTACTAACACACCGTCTTTCAGAAGACGTGCTCTGCCCAATGCTGTTCAAAGGGCCTTTACACGCTACACAGTTCTACCCCTATGATTCTACTTTAGCTGCCATGGTTCCATCCTATGGAATACTGAGATCTGCAGTTCAATGACAGGCATTTAGAATTCTCTACCAGAGAACTGGAGTGCCCCACTAGAGTACAATTCCAGGACTCCAGAGGATGCAGCCACGGCAATTAAAAGGGAATCATGGCACCATAATTTTGTTGCCTGAAAGGCCTCCAGACCTCCTCACCCTGCTTAGCTTCCAAGACTCAGAAAGGATCAGGTGCTTTCAAGGTACTTAGACCTCAGAAAAAGAAATGGGCAAAAGGTGGCTCTAATTTGGAAGGCTCTCTTCCCCACGAAATAAAGGTTATGCTTTCACGTTGTTATGGTGTGCTTTCAAGTCATTTCTGAGTTACTCCAAGGCAAACCTATCAGAGCCTCTTCTGGAGGCTGAGAGTGTGTGATGCACCAAAGATCACCAGTGAGTTTTCATGGCTGAACAACGAATCCAACCCTGGCCTTCAGGGTCATAGTCCAACATTCAAATTTCTACACTGTGCTGGCTCTCCACAGCTTCATAACCAACATATTTTTTGTGTAGGGAAGAAGAGAGCCTTTCATTTTTTCCTCTTTTTGAAAGAGTTGTTGTTGTGTGTATTCAAGTTGTTTCCAACTTATTGTGACCCCAAGGTGAACCTATCATAGGGGTTTCTTGGCAAGATTTGTTCAGACAGGGCTTGCCTTTGCTTTCCACTGAAGCTGAGAGAGTGTGACTGCCCCACCTAGTAAGTTTCCATGGCCGTTCTCCGGAGCCACGGTCAAACGTTCAAACCACTGCACCACGCTGGCTTCAATCAGTGTGTACTTTTGATTATTAAAATAGTGAGGGGCATGTCTTCAATTTTATTTTATCTCTGTCCTCAGGGTGTGGGGGACAGGCAATATTTAAATTCATTATTGGAAAGCCTCTGGAATGTTATTGAATTTAATAGAGTGGCCTGCTTTAATTCCTGGTCCCTGGTTTCCCCCCGGGGATAGACTTCTCATTACTTCCCCCCCTCCCAAGCAACTGCTTGACAGCAGATTATATTCAGGGGGATGTGACAAATTTGCTACAAATCCCCAGAGGAATTTTCTGCAAGGCTGCTATTGGAAAAAAGATAATGCTGCAATACTAAGGAGGGCAGGGGGTTGGGCAGCAAGACGTAAAATAATGGTTTAAAGCCCAGGTCAGGTGGCACATTAATCTACCTTTGGGTCGATGCTAATATGATTGCTAGCTTCCAGAACTCAGCAAGCCAGAAAAAATGGGGGGAGGCAGAGAAGAGATACAACAGCTGTTTAATATACAGCATCTTTCTGTATTTCCAGGCCCTTCAACTCTGCTGGTTCAGAACAGGTATCAAAATGCTGTTTAGAACTCTTCAGGTTCTTTAGGTGCAGACACAATTAGAAAGCACAGTGCTGTTCTATTACAGTGTGGCCGGAGAAGTGAGGAGAGCCAGGATGGTCTAGTGGTTTGACTACTGGACTAGAACTCAGAGGACTGGAGTTTGAATCTCCACTGAACCATGAAAACCAGCTGGTTGACCTTGGGCGTGCCAGACTCCCTCAGCACCAGAGAAAGACAATGAACAAATCTTGCTGAGAAAACCTCATGATAGGTTCGCCTTATGTTTGCCATAAGTCAGAAATAACTTGATGGCACAAGACAACAGAAGCAATAGCATAGGCACCAAATTCCACCTGATCTTGGAAGCTGAGCAGGTTGGCCTTTGATAGCACTTGGATGGGAGGCTGCCAAAAAATACCAATTGCAGTAGACTAAATTTCAGAGGAAGACAATGCTAAATCACTTCTGAGTTTATCTTGCCTATGAAAACCCAACTCATTGGGTCACCATGAAATGGAGATGACCTAAAAGCACATCCACACCCACACACTGCCGGTTTTGAGACAGAAAATATAAAACAGAGCTTATTTACAGGAGTATGAAGCTTGACAAGCAAACTATGGCACGTGTTTGGGCAGATACATAGAAATTCTTCCTCCTTGTCTCTTTGTGCTGGGTTTCTGGGTCATCCAGTGAAATTAATGGCCTGGAAGTTTAGAATTGACAGGTGTCAATGCATTTTCGCACTTTATGCTCACAACAATTCTGCAGAGTAGATCAGGTTTGCAAATAGAGGTCGGGCTGCCCTCTATCAAGGATGCCCTGGCTCCAAATTTCCTTTACCATCATCAGGGTGTGGACTAGGTAACCCTTCAAACTCTACAGTTCTATGATTCTAAGGCAGCAGTTTCCAATCTTTGGTCCTTTGGATGTTTCAGACTTCAGCTCCCAAGATCCCTGACAACTGGCAATGCTTGCTGGGACTTCTGGGAATGGAAGTCCAAAATATCTGGAAGAGCAAAGGTTGAAAACCACTGTCCTCAAAGAAAGGAAGGAAAGTTCTTCTTCCCACAAGGTCATCATCAACATCAAACTGACCAGCACAAAATGTTGCAATGGAGCTTCTAATGTGGTACTTTCTTAAAAAGAATTAAAATGGGGCGGGCATCTTCCGCTAGAAATTAACCGGCAGGATTCCCATCTAATCCATTTCCAAAGTATTCAGGCAAGCACAGTTGAAAGCTTCCTTGTAGTTGTTATGGTGAACCTCTCTTAGAGGTTCCTTGGCAAGATTTATTCAGAGGAAGATAGCCATTGCCTTCCTTTTAAGACTAAGAGAGTGTGACTTGTCTACTGTCACCCAGTAAGTTTTCACGAGGGTTTGAAACCTGGTTCCCAAAATCCAACACTCAAACCATTATACCATACTGGCTCAAAACTCTCTAGCCAGGCAGCAGGACTGCACTCTCTGACTCCCAACATCCAGTTCTGAAAAGCATTCCTGCCTTCCATCCTGGAGGTCTTCAAAAGAACCTAGCCCATGTCCATGTAGTGAGTCAGTTTCTGAACAATCAAAACTTCTTTATGAGTTAGAAACGAGCGAGCTATCAGGAGCAGGGGAAGCACAGCAAGGATCCAAAAAAGTGGCATTTAAAAAAATAATGCAATGGGTGATAACGAAGCTACATCATTAACATGACAAGTCATGTCTTCTATTTTGTGATTACATTTCAAGGACATTGCTAGATACATTTTAACAGGAATCTCTCAAGTCTTCCATAATGCCCTTACCAAACCTAAGACAGGTCATCTTTTAAAATGAACAATACACTGTGCGATGACATCGTTTCTGGTAACCACTGCAACCAGCACTGTCAAAGAATTACTTTTTAAATGTCACAGTGAGTAATGAGAACAAAACCATTTCTGAAAGCCGCTTTCCAAGCTTGCTATAAAATGGACTAAGTTCCTTGCTTTGGGAGTTGTTTCCCCACTCCCACCCCCTTTTGAAGGGCAAATTAAATGTCCCCTTTCAAAAACTTAAACTTGTAATAATGCCTTATTTCTATCAAGAGAAAAGAATTTCTTGGCACAGAAGGCGGAGAAGAAGCAGAAGCAGAAGAGATAACAGCTCTAATAGCTCTGAGCAGGTGAAGCCTGTGGAACAATATAGTTATTCAGCAAAACAACCGGCCTCCTCGCATTCCCCTCATTATGCCAGCCAAGGGCTGTTAAGAAGATGGTTCTCTGAGATCAGCAATGGCAAAAAAGAGGATCTCTCCAGGAAGGGGAAGAAAAGAATGTCAAACAATTTAATTCTACCTCATCTGTGGGTTCACATTCCGCTAACCCCAGCCTGGCATGCAAACTGCCCTGAGCTGAGGTTCCAACATGCAGAAGCCCTTTCAGAATTCAGAAGCTGCCTCGCTGGAAGAGAAAGCTTAACTTTCTACTGAAATATTTATGCCGTTCTCTCTTGAAGCTGCAAAAGAGGAGGGAGAGAAAAACCACTTTCTCAGGGCTGAGCAAAGCAACTCGGCAGACAATTGAAGGGAAATAATGGGTTCGGAAAGACTGCGCACCAAAGGAGACCTGCGCATGGCATGCTAGAGTTGATGCATGGGAGAGGGTCATGGTGTTTAGCCATGGTTTATTGTCTTTCACCGTGGTAAAGAGGAGAACTAAGTACGAAAGCTTAAATAAGGATAGGGAAAGTCTCATCCATGGGGAACATGCAGTCCCCAAATCCTTGTTCTGTGGGCCTTATTGACCCCTCACAGACAATAGCAAGCCTACAGATACTCCTCTCAGATTTATAGGTCACTTTTTGTTTCCCAAATTAGGGGGAAAGGGTCAAAACTCCTACAAAATAGAGTGATTTCCCCCCTTCCATGTCCCCCAGAAACTGAAAAATGCCCCCCACCAAATTGCCAGAAGTGAAAACAGAAGCAATGCCGCATCACTTCTGGTTTTGGCAGAGTAGTGCAGGGTAGCCCCATGGGGGTGCACAGAGGAGTGACAAACAGCCCCACCCCCTGCCATATGTAAAATGTCTGATACAGATCAGGGTCGTATACGATGTCTTCCAAACCACTTTTGCATTGACTATGGTTAAGCATTTCACACATTGTGAGGGCTATGCTTAACCTCACATCCCTGGCCCCCTAGCTGTTCTCCCTAGATGGTGACATTACAGATGCCATAGCTGTCTCCCTAAGCACACGCTCAAGGAGCAAGATTCCACTGAACCGTTTATGTCACTGTCCTTCTGGTCTCTCTACTGCAGGGCTTTCCAAATGGTGTGCTGCAACATGTTAGTGTGTTGCCTACAATGTATGTTATTATTTATAAATCACATATTTTTAAAAATATGAAAGGTTTTCATGAGATACATTGTGTCCCCATACATTTTGTTATTACAATTTATGTATGTGTCTGTATCTCTTACAAGCGGTTAGTGTAACCTCCAGTTTGCTAGTAAAACTGAGTGACTGTGTTGCAAAATGATGCATGTCTAAAAAGTGTGTTACCAGCATGAAAAGTCTGGAAAGCTCTGCTCTACTGGCTACAAACAGGGTCAAGCGTAGTTAAATGTCATAACCTGCAGCCGAATCCCTTTGGGCTGCTCCTTCTTGGTCATTCTCTCAGCCTCACTTGGGGGTGGACAACTGTTGGTTCTCCCAAAGTTGCTGGACTGAAAATCCCAACACCCTTCAGCACTAGGTATTCTGGCCAAGGAGAGCCAGTGCAGAGCAGTTTGAGTGTTGAACTAGGACTGCAGGACACCAGGGTTTAAATCCCCACTCAGCTATGCAAACCCACTGAGTGACCTTGGGCAAGTCACACTCTCTCTGACTCATAGTAAGGCAATGGCAAACCTCCCCTGCATAAATCTTACCAAGAGAACCATATTACAGAGTTGTCGTAACAACAGCATTGCTGGCTTGAACTAATGGAAGTTACAGTACCACAAAATCTACAGGGCCAGTTTACCCATTCCTAACTTTAAGAATTAACTAAAACTTGGGCATTCAGGAACAGAGACAACTCCAGGAGGACAGAAAATCTCAAACTGCACGCTTGACACTCCAGAAGGAAGGCTGGTCCATATGTCAAAAGTACTGGCAACTTCTCCCAGCATAAGGAGCAAGAACTGGCTGCATGTTTGGGCAGGAGCTAGTCTCCAACCCACCCACCCCCTGTTGTGAGCTGCCCCCCAACTCAGTAAACCAAAGAAGAGATGCTACAAACCAAAGGAGGCAAAATTCCTACCCCTGTTTGGTAACACACATGAAAAAAACCCTCTCCCATGGATCTGATTAGACTTGTCGACAGTCTCCCAAGAGATTAGCTATCATCAAATTAAAATTAGAGACCATAACACATACTTTCCAGCTTGCAGAAAGAAAAGAGCCATTTCAGCAGGATGGAAATATCTGACAAAAAGACCCTTTGTTCATAGGAGGAAGAAAAAAAAAGCTCTCTGGCACCACTTTTTTCTCTTGGCTGCTGCACCAGCATCAACGCCTGGTAGCTGCTTGCTTCTTTCCAGAGATTTAGATGGAAAGGTGATCCCAGCCAATCCTTGAGCTCACATAGAGACCAGGGCAACACCACAATGCTACATCATCCCAGCAGGTTTGACTACACCCTGATGTCAGTTGGTGCAAATATAGGCCATGCTTCCTGGATGAGTCACCACAAATGATGCTCTCTCAGCTAGGCTGCATTCTGTTCGTGTGCCAGGCCCAGCAGGCTGGGAGTTTCAACAGCACCATCTAGACTACTGTGCCACTTCGGCCATTTCCGCACTACACATTTACAGCATGATGATTCAACTTTCAATATCCTATGGAATCCTGGGGTTTGCAGTTTCGGGAGGGGCCGGGTGGCCCCTCCCAAAACTGCAAACCCCAGGATTCCATAGCATGTTGAAAGTGGAATCATCGCGCTACAAGAGTGTAGTGAGGAAATGGCCTTCATCTGCACATCCAAGCCCAGCCCCAGGCCAATCCCGACACAAGATGGAGAGAATGTTTGCATTCTTAGAATGAAACATGGGTTTCTGAGGGCCACCTGGAGAAGTACAGAAAGATATTACAATATATGATACAACCACTAACCAGCAAAACTGCCCCAAAGACTGAATGTAAACTGAAAAAACCTGGAACAAGAGCCATAAAGTATGTAGTGAATTGTATGAAAAATAATACAAATATACATATATAATAATAATAAACTTATGTTAATACACAACAATAATTTGTGAATACAACCACATTAATACTAATAAATATATATAGTGTACTTTGTGATCCACAAGAAACAACAAAAGTAGGTATAAAGGTCCTATGAGACCTGTGAGGGCACTATTGTTCAAAATGTAGTTATGTTCTAATGGACTATGTTCTTCAAACTAGATCAAAGTTTGTGGAACATACTTTGAAGAAGATTGGACTACATTCCGCCTTCTATATTTGCGGGTTTGATCTTCGTGAATTTGATGATTCGTGAGGCACATGCTTCCTCCTCCCATTCCCTTGCAAGGAATGCAAGGCTTATATTTAAGATGGAAGTTTTTTCCTTTTGGGTAAACAAAGCCCCACACACACACTGCTGCAGGTTGGGCATTAACAAAAGTGTGGTCAAGAACAGAAATCTCCTAGCAATACGCGAGACAATTAACACAGACAAAGTGATGCAGCTGTTAATGTCAGCTATGCATACCAAGAGTGATATATCTTAGAGACACTAGACAAGACCCTACATCATAACCTACATTTTGTAGCTAAACAATTTGTAATTATGGCCATTTCCACACTAGCCTGTTATAGCGCTATTATTCCACTTGCAACATCCTATGGAATCCTGAGGTTTGCTGTTTTGGGAGGGGCCGGCTGGTCCCTCCCGAAACTACAAACCCTAGGATTCCATAGGATGTTGCAACTGGAATAACAGCGCTATAACAGGCTAGTGCGGAAATGGCCTATGTTGCAATAACCACCGTGGTGTAGTGGTTTGAGTGTTGGACTATGACTCTGGAGACCAGGATTGAAGTCCCTACTCAGCTATGGAAATCCTCAGACAAGCCCCTCTGAACAAATCTTGCCAAAAAAACCCCAAACACAAAAAAACCCAATGAGAAAGTTGCCTTAGGGTTGCCATAAGTCAGAAATGACTTGAAGGCACAAAACAACAATTATGTTGCAGAAACAAAATGTAACTAATTAGTCAATTGTGAAGATGAGTATCCGGGCACTGGCAAGAGGCCTCCTATGTACACTAGGCACTCGTGATGCACATCAAACACTTCTGCTGTGCTCCAGCACCGCCTAGCCAGTGTCTAGATGTACAATGGGGATTGCTCCAATACATATTATACCCGCTGAGCATTGACCCATCATGCATCAATCACTCTATCATTGTGCAACAGATGTCTGTATGTCAAAATGTCAAGGTAGCCCCTGGAGCTGAAAATTGCAAAACTGCCATCCATAAGAAATGAATCCAGTAGGTTTTGTGGACTGCAGCCCATTTCATCAGAGGCATCTGAACCCTTATGCTAAGAATCTCATTTTCTCAGTCTCAAAGGTGCTGCACAATTCCTCTGTATCCCTTTATGCTGCCACTGACTAGCACAGCTTTTTCCTGTAAGACTGTCTCAGAGACAGTCAAGGGTTAAAATGTTTTGGCTCTAGTCTCAAGAATTCCACCTCATTTCACAGCCCAACGGCAGACATGCAAACACAAAACAACATTACACTTCCTGTTCTCCAGTTGGGTCAGACCCAAATCAGAGTACAGCTAAAGTTCACAAGGGGAAAAGGGGCTTTCTTATTTCCCAGCCTGCCACTTACAAGAAGCCTGTGTTTTCAACTTAAGGTGATCCTATCATAGAGTCTTCTTGGCAAGATTTGCTCAGCAGGGTTTTGTTCTTGCCATCTTCTAGGACTGAAAGAGTGTGACTTGTCCAAGGTCATCCAGTGGGTTTCCATGCCAAGCATGGATTCAGACCCCAGTTCCAGGGTTGTACTCCAGCGCTCAAACCACTACGCCATGCTGGCCCTTAAATTATTAACAATATTAAAACAATTTACAACATCCACTTTAAAAAAGATTTAAAGAACAGATCAACCAACAGTACAGGAGAGCACCCTTTGAGGGGCCCTTTCTCTGAAAACTTTAAGTTCTAAAAGCCTGCCAGATCTCTTCCCGACTGCCCACTGATGGAAAAACATCAAGGAGGAGAGTGTTCTAGCTTCCCTAGGAAGGGAGTAACAGAGGCCAGGGCAGCCACTGGAAATGTCCTTAAAGCAGGAAGTGACCTAATAAAAGTAAGGACAGTCATAGTGAGTTAGACCATAGTTCCCAAGATCTGTGGCTGAAACCTTCTGAGCTTCCCCAGGGAGTCACATTCCCAATACTATCATGTTGTGGTTATCTTACACAGTTGTACTGGTTTGATTTCCTCACTGTGAAATTCCTTTCCTAAGAGCTTTAAGCCAAAACATGTTGGCATTTTGGCACCCCCGCCCCCGTCTTAGGCATTCCCCACACCTGGAATGAGGCTCTCCATAAAACATCTCCAAAACTGAATTTGGCCCACATTTTTCTTTTCAGTCTTCTAGGCAGCCAAATGCCCCAAGAGAACACTTGCCAGGAGGGCCAGGAGGCAAATTTAGCTGTCTACTTACACTTTAACTTGGGCTGTTACATTCGTTACTTTTCAAGAGATTCCATTTAAATATTAGGAAGAACTTCTTGACTGCAAGAGCTCTTCAAGGGTGGGACAGCCTTGAAAAGTCATGGACCCTCCTTTTGAGGCTTTTAAACAAAGGTTGGATGGGCATCTCTCAGAAGTGGTTTAGTCGTGTGCTTCTGCATGGCAGAACTGAGTTGGACTAGATGGCCCACCGGGTATGATTCTATCTCGCACCCACGTCCACCAAGGAAAGAGCTGGACGTTACTACTAGCCAAAGCTTCTTTTGCTCATAGTCACTGATCAGTCTATTCTCCACAAAATTCTTTAAAGCTTTTCTTTAAAAGCCATCTTTCAAACCCTAATTCAAGCTACCTAGCACACTACCATCAAGAGCAGGCAGCCAGATCCCAAGTGGGTGCTTGCCTAAAGGGCCAGAAAGCAAAGTTACCTGCTCACTCACCAAATTGATTGTGTACTGTCTGCTTTCTTTCAATTCAATTCAACCAAGTAATCCCAAGTTCTTTTAGCACCTTTCTTGCTTGGTCTCCATCTGAGCAGCAGTGCAGTTTGGACCCAAGGAGAGAGAGTGGCAACGGGACAAGGAGATGACTGTTCCACTTAGGAAGGAGTGGTGGCATTCTTGGGGGCATTTTGCCCACACACACCCCAAAAAAACTCCAGAACCAGCACTGCATGTACTCATCTTTGTTCTCACACTTAGGAATTTCTCAGTTAGAAAGGTGCTACAACTCTTCCAGCTTTTGCCACCTGCTATAGCTTTTCCAGTTCCATGATGTCCTTTTGGAGATGGAGTCAATTTATACGAAGTTATACACCTGAGTTTGTCATTCTGCCATGGGACAGTATCGGGGTGCTATTTGTAGAAGCAGTATCTGCAAAATGAACACACAAGCCAAGCCCAGTTGCAGTGGAGAGTGTTGGTCCCATCCTGTTCGGGTAGTGAATCTTCCCCAGATTTTGGAGGAGCTATCCAAGGTCATAAACCATGTGCCACAAATAGCTTCAGGTACCTTGGATAACTCCTGTAAAGTCTAAACTGAAACCTGAAATGGATTCTTTACCCCTCTGTCATGGGAGCCCCAAGCCATCACTTGTTAACTGCTGTCAAATCGACTTTGACTTATGGCAACCCATCACTACCCAGCTACATTTACACTGCAGTTCCGTGGAAGGGCAGAAGAGCTACAGAATTTAGAAGCCCAAAAATCTTACTTCGCATCGTACAAAGCAAGTTTGTGGACCCTGTGGCTGCAAAAGTGGGCAAAAGAGCAAAGTCTACTTCAGTCTCTAACAGGCAGCTGAGCAAGACTTCTCAGTTCTCACCCCTCTCCACCTAACCAGCAAAAAGCAGACTTATGCAAAATAAATAAATAAATAGTAAAGAAAGCAGAGTGATAGGAGAGGAAGTAAACATGCAAATGTGCTTTGTTTGCATAGCAGACCCAGACTGCAAGATTCAGCTTTCTTCTTGTCTGACTTCTGTTTATTTTTAGAATGGAGCTACATGCTAAACTCCCCCACAGTCCTCTGTAATGCATCAAAATGGAAACTTTTCCACTGTGTGTGTGTGTGTGTTTGTGTGTGTGTGTGTGTTTTAGGGCAAAAGAAGCTCTAACCAGCACAGGAGCGCCAAGGTTTCCACAGTGGGGATGGGGAAGAGAAAAAACTGAAACAAACTGGTGCCTCACAGATTAGCAAATAAGCTAAACACTCATAAAACCAGCAAGATGATAACTACTACAGTGGCTTCATTAATTTCTGCCATCAAAGATCTTCCATCTTCCAGCCATGAGTCCTGCAGCCTCTCTCTATGACACCACTATTAACTGACTACCCCCGTCTAGTCTGCATCTGTATGAGGCACATTTTGCTTGCAAAACCAGTGAAAATGCTTCCATTCCCTAGAGCAACAAAGAAGAACTTTGAACCAGGTTGATAAGGCCTCCAAACTACTGGACACTTGAACATTGAGGAAGGTCTTTCACCTATGAGCTACAGAGTTTCCTTCCACAGTTAAACTATGCATGGTGAGCTCACCAACTTCAAAGTGATGATTAAACATTTACAAAGCCTACAATTCACAAGGGACCCTTTTACTCTACACTATTATATCACTACAAGTCCACTTTAACTAGCATGGCAACATTCTGGGGTATCCTTGGATTTGCAGTTCAGGGAAGAATAGTTAACCTAGCCATGTATTTCTCTGCTAAATTAAGATATTACCCATGCTCAGAAACTAAGTGGTGGACACATTTATGTCTTTATGAAGGCTCACACTTCAAAATATAAAGTTTTTTTTATAATTTTTATTTAATTTTAGTGCTTCATTCAGTTTATATAAAAGGAAAAGCTTTTCAACTTTCAAATAAGGGGGACACCTTATAATAAGGGACACCTGTCAAGCCCAGGTCCCACAGAGAAAAAGAACAACATTTGGAGCTCTTTTGAACAGATATTCCCATTACTACTTTCATGCAAATCCCTCTGGAAAATCGGGCACTTGTAAAGACTTAGAATTGCCTTCAGGGCTTATGGATTGAATGGGTGACTACTGACGGTAAACATTAACATGTTTTGATTGGAAGTTTCCATCAATCAATGGCAGCAAAGAGACTGAAATGCCAGCAAGCACCTTTGAGACCTACTTGGATTTTGGAACTCACTGCTGGCAGTCTAATACAGATAATGCTTCCATGCCACATACGATGTGGCTGTGCGCAGGGGTTAACTCCTTTCTGGCTGAAGGCACTACAGCATATCGATTTTGTATTTGAAAATGGTTTTGGCCATTATGGATGTAGATTTAAATCATATCCCTGGAATGTAACTGATGGTCAACGTGGTCGGATCTTGCATGCTTTTACTGTTGCTAAAAGACTTACACTCCCAAGGTTGGAAAGACAAATATTCAACATCCATCTTTCAATGGTCAGAAGATCTTATGGCTTCAGCAACTCATGAACGTATATTTTATAGATGTCAGCTTCAAGAAAATGTATTTTTGGACATACGGTCAATTTGGTCCACATCAATAGCATACAGACTTCTGCTCCCTCTTCCTTTTTTTCTTTTCTCTTTTTTCGTCCTTTCTCTTTTTTCTTCCCCTTTCTTTGCATTACATTTTTAAAACCCAATGAAATTTTTAAAAGACTATGCTACTCACTTTTGAGCCACTTCACTGCCCTCCATGTCTCGCTCAGCCACCCATGACGACAGCTGGCATAAACCAAGAAGGAAAAGATATGGTCTAGGGACATCAGTGTTTCTCAGACTTCAGATAACTGGAAAGCATTTCTTCTTGTTATGCTTGAATATTCTTGGAGGGCAACTGAGTCAGAATTACTCTCCCTGGGACAAACCCTCCCCTTCTGTTTCTAACATGACTCCCTGATCCAGGCTCAAGGAGAATACAGCAAGCCCTGAGCCTGAGCAGCAAGACTCCCCTCAAACCAGGTTGGGAAATTCCACAGTCTCCTTATAAAATGGGAGAAGCTAAGCACTTCAAATGAGTTCTGCTTTACTCCCTAGAGGAGGCACAGTAGAAGCCAAGGCCAAAGTCTTGCAGAGCCTCAAGTTCAACAGGCAGTCTCCACTATGATTGGAGCCAACAAGTTTTCAGCAACACACATCTCCTAACATGCTAACACTTCTCTTGCAATTTCCGCAGGGGTGGCCTGCTGGAGAACGAACATCCTCAAAGACTAACAAGTTTTATTTGGCATAGATGACAGACCACTTCATCAGATGGAGATGCTTTGAGTGTTTGTTCCTGCATGGCAGGGGGTTGGACTTGATGGCCATTGTGGTCTCTTCCAACTCTGTGATTCTATGATGCAACTCTCTTGGAGTGGACAAATGTACCCTGCAATCTGATTTGTAGTGCTGCTACCCCAATGAGCCTTGATCACTAAAGTGTCCAGTTGAAAGATTCCTTGCCTAAGACTAAACCTCCGCATCCCACATTAGAAGAATATCTTGCTTCTAGAAGGCCAGCATTATAGCAAAGAGAATGCATGTTATTTTTCACCAGGATTTTCTTTTTTAACATTTTAGATTGGGGAACCCAATAAAGTTGACTTGGGTAGGACAGATCTTGTGCCTTTGAATGTGTAACAACCCAAAAGGAAACAGCCACTCTTCAATCCCGATAATATTCACTGCAAGCCCTGGACCAAGTGCTTTTCACATATAATACTCATATCATTCTCTGTATTTATAGCAGGGGTGTGGATCATGTGGCTTTCCAGATGCTGCTTGACTGCAATTCCCAACATTCCTTACCACTGGCTATGCTGGCTGGGGATGTTGGGACTTCTAGTCCAGCAACATCAGAGGTTTGCTTGATTCCCATACCTGATTTACACTGAAACTGGGACACTCCTGTGTTTTAGATATTGGATTTACTGAGTTATTCAAGCCACCCAAATGAAAAGGTTTCCCATAATATATTCATCTATCAAGGGGAACAGATTTAAGATACCCAACAGAATCAGCTGCAACAGACAGAGCAACATTGGTTCTAGCTGTGCAGTAATTAATGTCACAATCTGTTTATGACCTTTTGAATAAATCGTTCCTTTCTGCAGTCAAAGCTGTTAAACACATTAGCAAACATAATTCAAAAGGAAAGTTGGGAGGGCACAAGAGAGAAGCTGAGATTAACTCTCTTATTAAATGCTCTTCATGCAAAAAAAGTACATCAGCAAGGAGACCTCTGTTTGGGGGAAAGGGAATACCTGTATATCTTTTCATCCTTGCACCCTGGATCATGCCTGCCTGTCCCTCACCACCCATTCAGAGTTGAGACCTGTTATGCAAGCAGAAAATCATTTTCCTTGTCTGAGATGCAGTCAATTCATGTAGCAGAAGGAGCTATCAAGAGTGGACTGGCTCACTGAAGGTGGCAAGTGTAGAACGTCATCTTTACTACCACTATACTAGATCGAGGGAGGTACTGGTACCACTCTACTCTGCTTTGGTTAGACCTCATCTTGAATACTGTGCCCAGTTCTGGGCACCTTATTTCAAGAAGGACATGGTCAAGCTGGAGCAAGTCCAGAGGAGGGCGACCAAAATGGTGAGAGGCCTGGAAGCCATGCCCTATGAGGATAGACTTAGAGAGCTGGGGATGTTTAGTCTGCAGAAGAGAAGTTTGAGAGGGGACATGATAGCCATGTTTAAATATTTGAAGGGATGCCACATAGAGGAAGGAGAGGGCTTGTTTTCTGCTGCTCCAGAGACCAGGACAAGGAGCAATGGATTCAAGCTGCAGGAAAGGAGATTCCACCTAAACCTCAGGGAGAACTTCCTGACGGTCACGGCTGTCTGGCAGTGGAAGATGCTGCCTCCATGGAGTGGAGTGGAGTCTCCTTCTTTGGAGGTTTTTAAGCAGAGGCTGGATGGCCATCTGTCGGGAGTGCTTTGAGGGTGTTCCTGCATGGCAGGGGGTTGGACTGGATGGCCCCTGAGGTCTCTTCCAACTCTACATTTCTATGATTCTATGATTCTATACCTTTTTATTTAATTTAAAGAAATTCCCTGCAAATAGAAAACTAGCACATCAAGAACAAGGCTGCACAATAAGAACTTCCTCCTTCATAGTGATAAGACTTATTTTTAAAATGAAAATATACAGTAGGCAGATATACACACATTTGTACACATATCTAATACACACATACACAGAGGCATTTTAGCTCAGAACATAACTGCCTCTCTGATTTAAAGTATGAATTCACTCTTTTTAATATGTGCTGGCATTATATGCTCTTTTTAACTGATATTACATGCTTTTAATTGGTGTTATGTACCCAATTTGTTGTATTGTAATCTGTTGTTGTATGTACCTCAATCCATGGAGAGAGGTGCATAAGAAATAAATATTGACTGAATTGTTGAATTGTGAGTCAGCAAATAAATTAGTCCCATTGATCCAAAGGTGTGGGGGGGATATAAATGATATAAATCAACTATCCAACAGGTCTACTTTAGTCAGCAGTTAGAGCCAGCATGGAGTAGCAGCTTGAGTATCACACTATAAGTCTGGAGGCCAGGGTTCAATTCCCCTCTGGGCTGTGGAAAGCCACTGGATGATCCTGGGCAGGTCATATCCTCTCAACCCCCAGAAAACCCCGTGATAGGTTCACCTTAGGGTGACCGTGCATCATAAAGAAGGCACACAACAACAATTGGCACGCAGATGTCTACAGATTGAGTCAGGGAGCAGACTCAATAATGTGCGTATGTGAAGGAAGAGACTTTCCCAGGACTTCCTCCAAGAGAATAAAAGAGACTCTTCAGTAACAGATATTGCAGACTACAACCCTGGAGACCAGGGTTTGATTCCGCACTCGGCCATGGAAATTCACTGGGTGACCTTGGGCACATCACACTCTCAGCCCCAGAAACCCCATGATAGGGTCACCATTAAGTCAGAAATGAAGGCACAGAGCAAAAAGAACACACACATATTGACTCATAGAATTGGAACAGCCCCATCGGCCATCAGGTCCAACCGCCTGACTCAGTGCAGGAAATCCAGCTAGTGCATCTCCATCATGTTAGCTATCCAGCTTTTTTTTTTTTTAAAGACATGCAGAAAAAGAGATCCTACCACTTGTCTATGAAAAATTAAAATTAGTAAGCCCTACCCTCTGGGACAGCAGAGAACAAACCTGCCCCCTGCCCTCTTACATCCCGTTAGAGAATGCAATCGTGTCACCCTTCAGCCTCCTCTGCACCAGTCTGAACACACCCAAACCCCTCACCTTTTCTTCTTATGTTTTGTTATCCTTGTCCCCTATTATGTCTGAACCCACTCCAATTTGTCTGTATGTATGTATATGCCTTCAAGTCACCTGACGACCTATGGTGACCTCATTAACTTCCTTGGGTTTTCTTAGGCAAGGAGTACTCAGAGGTGGTTTTGTCAATTCCTTCCTCTGAAATATTGCCTACAGCACCTGGTATTTGTTGGTGGTCTCTCATCCATGTACTAACCAAGACTGACTCTGCTTAGATTTCAAGACCAGGTGGGATCTGGTGCCTTTGGAGTGTTTAGGCAGATCAACTTGTCTAGGCCCCAAAATGAGGTGTCCAGAACTGAACACAGCATTCTAGCTGATACTAGCCAAGAATATAGTGACACTCATGTCTTGAACCCTATGGTTCTATTAATGCACATTTACATGTGTATATGACTTATACTCATGGATGCAGATGCATACACAGTGGCCCCTCTACTTTCACAAGTGCTCAGGGTGCAGAACCCTCACAAAAGTGGGAAAACTGAAAATAACTCCCACCTGCGATCCCTCCCTCCAGAGGGGAGAAGGAAGGCAAATCCGTGCCTCCCCCTGCCGCCGACTTTCTTTTGCTTTTGCCCGGGTACACTTGCCTTCCTTCTCTATGTCTCGCAAAATGCAAGGGAATGGAAGGAAGATAATGGGGGAGGGGGGAAGGCATGTGTGTGCCTTGCAAATAATCAAATGCATGAAGGTCAGCCCCACAAATGTGGAGTTGCATGTTCCAAATGGCACACCCATTTTGCATGTACTTGCATGTTCCAAAATGGCACACCCAGACCACTGCAGCTTGAAATGACTACCCTGTATCATTCTGTTTTATGTGCAAAACTAGACCCAACAGAGGTGGAAACAGACAATCCGTGTGTGGCTATTGGCCAGTTTCTGGTGAATGACTTCAGGATTTTATCTTGCTGGAATTCGCACCAAGAAAGCTGGTTCCAGTGAACCTGATCGAGCAAGGCTGATCCAGAAAATGGCAAGTACTCAAGATCTCCTGGCTACTGCTGAAACTCAAGCTCTTTGGAAATTCAAACATTAAGTGACCACACTGGGTCTGTAAGAAAAGGCAGTGATACTGGGAAAGGTTCATATCTGAAGGCCAGAATCAACTACTGCTCTTTCCATCCCGCCAGTATTTATGGCCTCAGGTCAGAGCCACAAGGTGCAGGGCACTCCAACTGATGCACACGCTCCTTCACTTGACCACCCGAGCAGTATCAAGAGTGGGCAGCTTTCCTGCAATACTCTTGCACGGTTAACCAATCTCAGCTGTTTAGGCTGGCTTCTTGGGAAACTTTTATGGCAGGGCTTACATTTATGATTGTTATCGCAAGTGGTCACAGCCTTCCTGGACTGAGACATCCTTCTTCTTCCTGTCTTCCTTGCTGACCTGTGACAAACCTCACCAGGGCAAACTGGACCTGTCCATAGATCTGGTAATGTTTCCCAAGTGAGCAAACGAAAGGAAGAACCCTCACAAAAATGGAAAAACTGCAAATAACTCCTCCTTTCCTGTGACCCCCCCTCCTGTTCCCTTCCAGGGCTCCCTCTCCTCCCTTCCCTGCCCCTTTGCATGTTGGGGCCAGAGGTAAGGAAATCGGAGTGCTCAGAGGAGAGAAGGCAGGCAGGCACGTGCCGGCTCCTTGCTTTTTGTCCAGGCGCCTGCCTTCCTCCTCTGCAATCAGCAAAACACAAGGGAATGGGGAGGGGAGGCATGTCCGTGCCTTGTGAATTCGCAAAGGTCAAACCGTGAATGTGGAAGGAGAACTGTAGTTTCGTAGGCCAAAACAATCCCTTCTTAAAGTGTACAGTTAAGAAACGAACAGACAATTTCACTGACCACAAAACAAATCCCCCAAACCAGATTCTGGTGACCCATTTATTGAGCCAATCCAAAACTTATAAAACCAACTGCGCTAGTTTCCAGAGTACACAGGTTTCTTCATCAGAGAAATGACAAAGAAGCCTGTGAGGTCTGAAAGTTAGCTCAGTGTGTATTAAGCTTAAAAAAACACTGCTTGGCAGCAATGGGCAAGGACTGACCAACTTGGTGCTTCCACATGGATCTTTCTTACAATTACAGTTAAGACAGCAGCTGCCATGTTAGGAAACTTCATTGCATAGGACAATTAAGGCCTCTGAACACACTGACTCCCAACTGTTCCAGAAGCACCTGCGTTGTCCTGATTTTGCTTGTCAGCCTGTCCTGCACAAGTCATTAAGATGGGGAAAGCCATGAAGCTTTCAAGGAACTTTTTTCAGGACTCAACATGAATCACTACCAGCACCAGACATAATGACAAGCCTTGATCTCCCATCTAACGAATCCGGTGTCAAAGGAAAAAGAGGTGCGACGCACAACCACACCATCTCTTCTTTTGGATTGGCATAATGAGTACACACACACACACACACACACACACACATGTGCCTTCTTCCACTGGATTGGCACAATGAGAGCCAGCCTCAAACAAAAACGGAGAGCTCTCCACATGACAACACAATTACATTTGTGTGTGTGTGTGTGTGTCTTCAAATTGCTTGCTCACTTATGGGGACCCTGTGAATTTCCTAAAGTTTTCTTAGGCAAGAAATACTTTAAGATGGTTTTGTCAGTTCCTTCCTCTGAACTACTGCCAAAGCACCTGGTATTCGTGGGAGTCTGCCATCCAAGCACTTACCAGAGCTGACTCTACTTAGTTTCCAAGTTTGTACGGGATCTGCTGCCTTTAGGATATTTAGCCTGCATCTCTGCCTGAGGTCAAAGAAATCCCAAAGTAGTAGAAAATTCAAAGGGAACAGGACACACGTACCCCTGCCCCATGGGAGATTTTCATGTCAAGGGGCCAGGGGGCACTTCTCATCCTTAGCAGTTTCCCATCCACAGCCTCTGAAGAATTAAATATGTTTACTGCACAAAATGGCCACAACCCACTTGTTTATTTCCAGCTAAAGTGGAGCGATTGAATTAATGGAAATCACAGAAATGCCTAGAAAGCTAGTGTGGTGTTGTGGTTTGCATGTGTTGGAGACTACAACTTTGCTCAGCCACGGAAACCCGCTGGGTGACCTTGGTCAAGTCACACTGTCTCAGCCTCAGGGGAAGACAAAGGCCAACCCCCTTTGAACAAATCTTGCTAAGAAAATCCCATGATAAGTTCACCTTCCTGTCACTGTAACTCAGAAATGATTTGGAAGGACAGAAACAACAACAACGGAAGTGCTGGAGAGCCAGCACTCCAGCAAAGCCAGGGTCAAATCTCTACTCGGTCAGGGAAACTCAGTGGGTGAGTTACGCTCTTTCAGCCTCAGAGGAAAGGCAAGAACAAACCCCTTCTGAGAAAACCCTTTTGCCTTAGAGCAACTGTGATGACCACCGACCTCACAGAGCGAGAATAAACATGCCTTTACTACTCATGGCCTGAGGAATTCTACACTGATGTCTTTGGCTTAGTCTTGTGGGGAAAAACTGGAAGATAAGAACATAATACTGGCCACTGAAGACACTGACAACGTCACAACATATCTGACCTTCCTTATAGAAGTTGTCGGTCTTACTCCAGTTAAACATTCATTCCCAACAGACCCTCATATCTATCGCTACAAAACAATTGTGTATTTTTTTTTAACATTTGGACTGTCGATTGTTTGGTCAATTCATTGTAACTTTCAAATATATATTTATTCCCTGCTTTCATTTCTTTCTTTCCTTTTCTCCACTATTGTGACAGACCTCAGTTGCCTCCTTCTGGGATTTCAGGTGGAAGAGAGATTTTCCCAGACCAAAAACTTGCAATGTTTCTGGGGATTTTATGTATTAATGTAATGTATCTCCCACTTTTCTCCCAAAATGGACCAAGTTGACTCACACGTAAACAAGATATATAAATTAAATATTAGTAGTAAAAAAAGTGAAAACATAATTAAATAAGAAAGTAGGTTAAAAAACCCTGGGCTGCTAAAAAATGACAAACGAATGAATCTTAAAAAAAAATCAAGACTAAACTCTCCAACACGACCAAACTGAGGCTGTCATACTTTGGACATATTAAGAGATGACATAACTCATTTGAAAAAGGTCATGTTTGGAATTCAGTATCACAGTTATGAATCCGGAACCAAGAGTTACAAATCTGTCACTGATTAGTATTCATGAAGACTCCATATTCACACTCACGGCACTATTGTCATGATCATAAAGGTCCCCCAATGCTACCTTAATGGCCACCAGCCACCGTGAGTACTAGAAGTCTGTGGTCTTGCAGCAATCTCTGGTGCCAGGAGGAATCACAGTGGCCCATCTATTTTTGCAAGGCTTCAGGGCACAGAACCCTCATGGACATGAAAAACCCCACCCCGTGATCCCCTCCCATTCCCTTCTAGGGCTTCCTCTCTCCCACTCATTTTGCCTTTTGCACACTGGAGCCAGAGGCAAGGGAATGTGAGGGAGGCGTCCCAGAGGGGAGAAGGAAGGCATGCGCACATGTGTCTCTCCACAATTCCTTGCCTTTTGTCTGAGTGCTTGCTTCTCTTCTACATGCCCCACAAAATGCAAGGGAATGAGAGGAGGAGAATCAGCAGGAGAGGCATGTGTGTGCCCTGCAAATAATCAAATTCATGAAGGTCAATCTTGTGAATATGGATGGAGGACTGTACAACAAGGATCTTGCTTCTGATCGTCACACTGGAGATCACAGGTGGGAGAAGGAGGGTAACACCAGTTTGCATTCAATCAACAGGAGATGCACAGACTTCCATCTCCCACATTGGTTGGTGTCATTATGGTAGGATAGGGGGTCAAATCAAGAGACAGTTAAGTATATTTAACTATATAGCTACATCATCTGATAATGCCTGGTAAACTGGAAGGCAGCAGAGAAAAGAGGAGGGTCCCGTTACAGGAGTCCATCAAAAAAGCCACAGCCCCAACTTTGCAAGGCCTGAGCAGGGCTGTTGATGACTGGCCATTTTGTAGGTCTCCCATTCATAACTTGACAGTGAATAATAATAGTCAGTTAAGATTTCAGCACCTTAGAAACAATATAAAATCATTTAAACAATGACAAGAACAATTAAAAAGCAATGCAGCATGCACACACTCCAATAAAGACCTTTCTATATAGCCACCTAGTCACCAAATGCTTGTTCAAGCAAATAAATCTTCCTGGCAAGAAGGAGAGCAGGGAGGGGACCAGGCTTGTCTCCTGTGGCAGAGAGTTCCATAGCTCAGGAGCAACCACTGAGAAGACTCTGTCCCATGTCCTCACCAAACATGCCTGTGGTGGGACAAAGAGGATCTTGAAGAATTTAAAACTCAGGTAGGCTCATGCAGGATTGAGTCTGGGTCCACCACACTGACAGATGCTCTCCTTCCAATTGCCAGGACTCCTCTGCGTATACAGCATTCCTATGATCCAGTTCTACAAAGACTCTTTAGATTTCCAAACCACTGAAAAGCACTGCACCCATGTACCTTTTCTCATGCGATCAGCTGGCCAGAACAGCTAATAACTGGGTTTGGAACAAAGGTATCCCACATCAAACTTCAGCTCAGCTCATTTAGAACAGCGTCAGGCAATCTACTTTCTTCCTCTTTGTCCCTCTTCCTCCACCCCCACATCTGCAATATATAGATGGTAAGAACAGCAATAATCATGCTAATCTACCTGACAAGCCAATAGTAAAGAAAGCTGAAATAGTGTACAAATGCTGATATGAATTTTCCTTTTCAGTAGGATAACCAAATTGGTAAATCTCTTAAGTCCTGGCCGGGGGAGGGACAGCACTCCATGCTCCACCCCCTCCCCTCCAATCCATACTTTACATACCTTTTTTCTTAAGTTTGTAAAAATATCTGAGCAAAATATGAGCTTTGCCCCCACTCCTGAGCACTACTGCTAGACTAAATGAAACCCTGCTTCAAAGAAGTATAGAGCTGGGACGGTTTGAGGTCATTAATGAAACTGCTCGGAGGGGTCATCGAGAGTCTGCAGGTTCACAGCCATTCCTCAGCTCACAACTCTATCTGACCATTTAAACACAAGAAGGTGATCTAAACAAGCACCGAATGTCAGTAACAAACTGAACAAGAATGAACCAGCAAGGCAGAGGTGCTCCTGATCCATTTAACCAGTGATGGATAGAGTCACACTCTCTTGAAGACTTCGGTTCATGGACTAAGCCAGGGAATTCACCCTGGGTGCATCACACACTCTCACTTCCCAGATAACTCCATGATAGGTTCACCTTATGGTCGCCCTAAGTTGGCAATGAAGGCACACAAGAAAAATTAGCCTGGCCCTTGGTGTCTAAACTAGTTTACAGCTAGAGAGGGTTATTTCTTTTTTAAACAACTGATGCTTTAAATTTTGACCAGTTTTTTTAGAAGTGTATTTACTTTCCTCTTAAGCAAACTCCTAAAACAGAAATAAGTACACATAATGGTTGTTCCTGTTAGCTGCCTTGAGTGCCCTTTTCTGACAGAAAGGCTAGATAAAATGTTAATAAAGCAAACAGCCAAACAATGGTTCCAAGGATATCATGTGCTTTGCTTTCAGAGGACCTGCCGTCTTCCCAGTTGGTACTCTCTCCTATAGCAGAAGACAATGCTGGAAAGTGCTAGAGTTCAGAGGAAGAAACTAGCAAATCCACCTCTTGAGTCTTCCTTGCCTAAGAAAACCCTAGAAAATTCATAGGGTCATTGTAAGTCCACAGGCAACCTGAAGGCACACACACACATTCATCTCTGATACAAGCCCTTGTGTACATGAAAACACTGCTTCTTTAAATAAATCTTGCAACCAGCATGCCGAGTTCACTCGAAAGCCATTTCTGCACTAGACTGTTATAGTGCTATTATTCCACTTTCAACATCCTATGGAATCCTGGGGTTTGCAGAGGACGGTACAAACTCCAGGTGTTGAAAGTGGAATAATCGCACAGTTTACCAACCGGGATCAACTGATTTTCGGCTCATCACGACAAGGACTCTGTCCAAGAATCTATGAGTCCCATGAGATACGGTCAGATAAGGTGGCAAGTTTCAAGCAGTGTAAGTTTTTCCTAATTATTATTTACAATGACTGTTCTTTGTTATTTATCCCTTGTTGCCATCGTGATGGCAGAGCCAGTATAGCGCTGTGGTTTGAGTGCTGGACTAGGAGGACACTGTGAGACCAGGGTTCAAATCCCAGCCACCCACCCAACTCACTGGGTGCCCTTTGGTGAGGGACGCTCTCTCAGCCTCAGAGGAAAGCCAAGGCAAGCCCGCCCTGAACAAATCTGGCCAAGAGAACGCCCTGAGACGACCTGAAGGCGCCCCGCGACCAAGTTCTGCGATTCATGTGCTTCTTGCTCTCCATCCGTTCCCTCCGCCCCAAGTCTCCCCCTCTGGAGGAGCGTCCACCTCGACCCTCGAAGGGGGCTCCGCCACGCTGGCCGCTCCGTTCCTGAATCCTGGGGGACCCCTCGCTTCTTCCGCTTCAGCGACCCTCTCTCGGGCCCAAAGACCCGACGCCTCGGCCCCGAGGACCCTACACATAGACACCCCCCCGCGGACCCTGGCCGCGCCCCCGAGTCCCCTTGGTGCGCGGCTGCCGTGGGAGAGCAGCCCCCGGAGGGGAAGAGCACGAGGCGCTCCGGACGGCAGGGCCGCCCCTCCCCTCCCCGCCCGCCCGCCGCCTCACCTGGGACATCTGGGGCCGGAAATTGATGTCCTTGAGGTCGACGGAGCCCGGCGAGAGGTTGTGGAGGAGCTGGCAGAGGAGGACGCCGTCCCGCAGGGCCTGGGCCAGCTCGAAGACCACGGCCGAGGGCCAGACCACGCGGTGGTTGCCCGGCAGGACCTTGCAGTCGATCAGCCACCGCCCGCACTGCCGCCACTCCTCCATGGCGCCGGCGGCCGCTGGGACAGGGGGCTCCCCGACGGCGGCGCCCAGGACCAGCCTCGCCCGGAGGGGGACCGCGCGGCCTCTAGGCGCCCCGCCGGGCCCCGCCGGGCCCTCCGTCGGGGGACGGCGCCATGGCCTCGCGCTCTCAGTGCTGCCGCTCCTCCTCCTCCTCCTCCTCCTCCTCGTCGGCCCCGAGGGTCGCCCAGAGACGCCGGCGCCGGACGCCCCGCCCCGCCTCAAGCCTCCGCTCCTCCGGCTCCTCCGGCTCTTCCCCGCAGCGCCGAGGAGAAGAAGGAGCCCCTCCCGCGGCCCCGAGGCGCTGTGTCCGGCGGCGGCCCCGCGCACCCACGCGCACTTCGCCGCCCCCGCCGCCGCCGCCGCCGCTCCTCCCCGGCCCGGGCGGAGCCGCCTCCCGGCAGCGCGCCGCCCGCCCGCCCGCCCGCCCGCCTCCGCTGGAGCGCCGTCGGCCGGGAAGCGTCTTCCCTCCCGCCCGAGGGAGCGGAGGCCAGGCGGGGCGGGGGGCGTCCCGGGAACAAAGGGGAGGCGGAGGGCCGAAATGCCGGCCCCTTCCTCTTCGGTGCGGAGAGGGGGAAGGAGAGCGAGACGCGGCGGCGGCGGCGGCGGCTCCCCCGCCTTCGCTCGCCTCCTCCTCCTCCTCCTCCTCCCCCCGCCGGGGGGGGGCGGAGGAGGGCGGGGCAGGAGCAGCAGCAGCCCCCGCGCCGGCCCCGGCCTCCCGGCTGCCCCGCTGAGGGAGCCGCGGACAGACAGACGGGCGGGCGGAGGAGGCAGGGGCAGCGCCGCCGCTTCGCGCCCCCCTCAGCCTGAAGGGAGCGGCGCCGTTGCCCCGCCGGGGTCGCCCAGCCAGAGCCGCCGAGGGGAAGGAGAGCCGTCGTCGGGAGGCGCGTGGCCCCTCGGCCGCCCCAGTCGCGGCGCCCCCCCGTCTCTTTCTCTCGCCGCTCGGTGTCCTCGCCTGGGCCCCTCCGGGAACGGAGCCGCCCGGCCCGGGCTCCCTGGAGCCGCCCAGACCCCTCAGCGCTTCCCAGGCGCCCGTCGGGGGCGCGCTCCTTTGGGGGGGGCCCCGAGCCGCCTGCCAGGGTTCCCCGAAGGCAGGCTGGGGCGGGCTTCCGTGCCTTGAACAGCGGCGGAGGGAAAGGGACTTCGGCAGGGGTCGTCAGGCGAGCGGGGAACGAGTAACGGGGGCGCCAGTCCCCCTCCTGCGCTGCCATGAAAGCCGCGGGAGCCTTCTCCCGTTTTGGCCCTGGCCCCGCCGGACCTCTGCTGGAAGCTCGCAGGGGCAGGACTGAGCCCATCCCCACCTCCTCCAGCTCCCAGGCTTTGCATCCCAGCCGCATGGGGAAGGGTTCCTGGGACTCCCCTCAGGCAGGACTCAAACCCAAGCCCCAACACCCCCGGATCGCTTTGTTTCCATGAGTCACCTGTCCTGGATGCAGCCGCCCTCAACAGCGGAATGGGCGCCACCCTCCTGCCCACCCGCACCAGCCACACTCAGTTCGGGTGTGAAATCAGTCGGGTACTTGGAGAGAATCTCAGGGGACAGCCTGGAAAAGGTTCTCAAATCCTTGCAAAAGTTCCCACCTCCAATCCTCTGCTCTACACCAGCCACCAAACGGTCATGGCGGGGGCTTGCAGGGGCTAAACAGGGGCTCCGGGAGGACATAGTTCTGTCTGCAGAACTTTATGCTGCACGGTTCAATACCACATAACAACCTCCATGCAGTGATTTTTCCCTACACGTGGCTGGTCATACACGTCCACACTTAGCCAATGCAGAAGAAAAGGCGGATGGATCCCAGAGCCACAAATGTCCCATCCAATGTTACTGCTCTGTAACAGCCAGTGCAGCTAGAGGCACCTCAGTCCTCTGTTGTAGGAACATGCAACACAAGATTTCTAGAATGCACAAAATCTCTGCACTGCGACAAGGATGTGGGACTGGGTGGGACTGTCCATTCACTGGGTGAAAATTCAGCAAGTCAGGATTTCCATCCTTATGCTCAGCCTCCTGGGATGCTCTCTAATCAGCACTCAGAAAAGCAAGGGAAACACACCCATGACCTCACTGGGTGGGAATTCCAAACGCCAGCAGGTTTCATATAGGCTTATGGGAAACCCCGCCAAAAGACAATCGAGAAGAGGTGGTCAAGCAGCCCACAGGCCTGCCCCCTCCTTGGTTCTCCAGTAGCAAAACAACCTTGGTAAAATATCCAGAATAGACAGGTAGATATCCACTACAGATGGGCCCATGGAAAGCGGTTTCCGGGGAAGTTGGATTAAGAAGGAATGGGTGGCAAGAAGGAGCTGGGCAGAAGCAGCCGGCGCAGGAGATGACTGATGGTCCCTTCACCAGCTCCCACAGTGGGCCGATGTAATCGCATAAATGGAGTAAAACGGAGGCCTTGGAGGAGGACTTGTTGCCCAAAGTTAACACGTGATCATACCAGATAGGGATACGGAGCATTGTCATAACCCTACCCACCTTGCACTTCCAAATGATGGAGCAATTCATGATGAGTAACCTACACGATGCTTGATTGCTAGGCTCATGAAGCCTCGGATATGGATGACAGATGCCAATGAGGTTGAACATCTCCATAACTTTCTCAAAACAACTGCTAGGATCCCTACCTTCTTGTCCCACAGAGGATGGCCTCCTTATCTCAGACAACCAACCTGCATGTATGAGTGGGGTAGGCAGCAGACTCACCTTAGTGCTCTGTCTGCAAGTTGAAGTGTGAATCCTATTGATGATTGAACTAGTGTCCAAACCCCTGGGCAAGCAACTGCAGTTCCTGGGAGGCCACACAAGGATGGCATCTCAAGCAGTGTTAGGCCAGTATAACCATAGTGCGTATCATTATCCTTTGCAGGAGGTAGACCATTTATTCCATTTTACTTAGCGTGTAGGAACTAACTACCCCACTGCACAACAAATGAGCGTGGGGTATGGGTGCCAATTAGGCAATGGTGCAATCAAACATAACTCTAGCAACCACTGAGCAGAGGAAGACAATGTGCAACCATAGGCACTTTTCGGCAAAGTGCAAAGGCTCTGCCATGCTACCCTTTAGATGTCCGCCCTTGCAAGAAAACATGGTGCGTCACCTCTTGGGACAGGGGAGGGAGAGATTATTTTCTGAATGTGGCACTTCCTAGGTTCAAGTCATAGACGATCTGTTGTGAGTAGCAATTAGTCAAGAGGCATTATGTGCCCAAAGGAGGGTGACTAAAATGGTAAAAGGAGTGGAAACCATGCCCTTTGAAGAGTGGCTTAGGGAGCTGGGTATGTTTAGCCTGGAGAAGAGAAAGATGATGTGATAGCCATGTTCCAATATCTGAAAGGATGTCATTTGGAGGATGGGGCAAGCTTGTTTTCTGCTGCTCCAGAGACTAGGACTATGGAGCAGTGGATTCAAGGTACACAAAAAGAGATTCTGAGAGAATCTCCCCACTATGCCTTAGCCCCCTTCCCATGGACACACACACAGTTTTGATATTTGCAACTTTTCCACTTTCACAGGGGTCCCCTGCTCACTATATAGAAATGTGTAGAATTTCCCTGAGAACAGCTCTGCTGCCCCCTACTGGTGGCCAATGGTTCCTCTATGTCATCTCTGAGAGAAACAGAAATTATTCAGGGCAAGGGACATGATTTGCATCTTTCTAAATCTTACTACGTTCTATCCCACAACTGTATAGATACACTTTTTAACTGAGGCTTTAATATAACTCTGCACTGCATCTGTAGAAAAGGGTTTACGGCCACCAAAGCTCATACTAGCTTAAAAACTGATTAGACTTGAATCTGCTATCATATTCCTTCTTTTTCTCCCCCTTCCTTCCTCCTTTCTGTCTCCTAGAGTGTATCAGCAGCAATACACTGATACAGTTAGATGCTGCTTGAACTGCTATGAGTCCATTCTATGGAATCCTGGGATTTGCAGTCTGCTGAGTGGAATGAACTAAACCTCACTAGCACAGAAGTCCCTTCACCAAGCTACAAACCCCAGGAGTCCACTGGGTGAAGCCATGGCAGTCAAAGTGACCTCAGGCTACTGTAACTTTTCAACGCTACTCAAACGAGCAGTCCGTTGACTGGTTCCAGTCCCTGCTGGTTCTTGGAGAGTCTCCAGGGAAGAAAGACACTGTTCTGGTCAATTGGGGAAGGGGGCAAGCACAACTGTGGTCCCAGTCCCTGGCACACTGGGAAAAAACATGTCAATCCCCAACATCTGATAGCTTCAGAAGATCTTTCATAGGTGGTCTTCAAGAGTTCCTGTTGTTCTTATCTTCCTTCAAGCTGACTGTGGCTTGTGGCAGTCCTATCCTCAGGTTTCTTGGACAAGATATACTAAGAGGTTGTTTGCCATTACCCTCCTCTTAACACTAAGATAGTATGACTTGTCCAAGATTCCCGGGAGAGGGACCTCTAAGGCTGAGCAGGGGTTTGAACCTTGCTCTCCCAGAGCCCTAATCCAACACTCAAGCCACTACAGCCCTCTGGCTCTCCTTTAAAGCTGATGACCATTAACATTTATTGTTTTGAGCCTGGAGAAAAAGATCTTAGCAGCAGTTGCTTCCCATGGAGCTGTAGCCCTCCCTCCATATGGGAAAGGAAAAGGATATATATGGAGTTGGCATAGGATCTCCACAAAAGTGGAAAAACCACAAATATCAAAACGTGTGTGTGCATGTGTGTCTCTATGGGAAGGGGACTGAGGCATGGTCAGGGAAAGGAGAGGGAAGGAGGGGTCATCATTGTGGCCCTATGTTTTCTCTCTCTTGCCCATCTCCTTCCTTATGTGAGGCATCAGGGGAGGGTTTGTGGGGCTGAGAAATTGGGCTGCAATCTGTTCTTAGGGGGCCAGGCAGTGGCTGGTGGAGGAGGAAGGGAACCAGAGACAGGTTTTTAAAAGACTGCATGAGCTGATTGGAACCACCAAGAGGGAAGACTTCCCCAGCACTTGAAGCACTTGAGGCAGGGAAGGAGAGGGGCTGGAAATGCTTCATTTGGGATGCTGCTGGACATCACACCAATGGCCTTTGCAGTTTTAATAAATGTTGTACATATTAGCAAACCCAACCAGCATAAATGCATCCTAACAATGCACACGGCAAGAGCGAGCATCATGCAGTGATTTGAGTGTTGGGCTAAGACTCCATGAGACTAGGGTTCAACTCCCTGCTGGGCCATGGAAACCCACCATATATACCACAGACTCAAATTGTTAGGAATTTTATTGGTATTCTTTCAGGAATCCTGGGAAATGGTATTATGAAAGAAGCAGTGAGGGATCTTTAGCAAAAAGCTATTTCCATACCTATCAAACAATTCCCAGGATTCATTGGGGAAGTCCCACCAATCAAAATGTCATGAAACCAACAGATTCTGGGGTGGGGCTCATACATTCCTCTGTCACTCACACACGTGCTGGTTTTACCCTATTGCTCAAGGCCAATAAAAGTCACGGCTGGCTGGTGACACAGGAGGATGCAATAGCCAAACTTGTCTAGCTCTAAGTGAAGGTGGTTAAAGTCACAAGTCCGTGGGAAAGCTCTAATTATCCCTTTAAAAAAATAACAAAATAAATAAAATAAAATAAAGGACAGGTCAGAGTCCTTTGCATATAAAAGTTTTGCAACAAGAGAGTTATTCCAGGTTATGAAAATTCTTCTCTGGGTGTGTTTCTTTATAGTGACATTTTTAGGTATTTCTGCTTTGGGTTTTTGGTTGTTGTTGTTTTTTGTACTGTTAAAAATCAACATGACAATAAAAACTCAATAAAGTAATTCCACTGAAATCCTATAGCAGTAAAAGCAAGAAAGCAAAGAAAAGCAGCATTCACTCAGGACTCATTAAAGGCTTTGGAGAAGAGAAAGGGCTTCTGTTTGTTCCCTGAATGATTAAAAAAACAACAACCATGAGCCAGATGAACTAGGGCAAGGAGGTATCCCAACCAAGGAACTCGAAATAAGGAGAAGCTTCTCACATCCTCCAACCATCCTTATACAGTCCTAATTAATCCTGTGACAATCCACTTTCTCAGCCGCTTTTAAAATGTCCCAGTTTTCTCTGTCCTCTTCTCACTTCCCCCTCTGTCCTCAGCTTACCTCAACTGCTGCAAACTAAATTCAAAGTGCAAAAGCACTACACCATCAAGAGGAAAAGGGCCATGGATGCAGTGTCCAGATAACAAACCTTCCAATGGTCTCAATTTGGCAGAAGCAGTCCTGAATCCATCATCCCACTTTTCAGCTGCTTTGACAATGCCCCAGCTTCAATTTCCTCCCACCGCTTTCCTCCTTTATCTTCAGCTAACTTCAGTTGCTGCAAACTGAGAAATCAGCAGAGGCAAAGAGGAGGAAGGGTGTATTCAGCAATGAAATCAGCAGGGGCATAGGAGAGGATGAGTGAGAATCTAGCTCTTCCCTGCAGACTCAGGCAAAAGCAAACTGCTGCAGCCTCTCCTAACTTGTGTATTTTTCCTCATTGATAACTTTTGCCATCTTGGCCACACTCAGATTTTGCTGGCCATGTAGGTACTCATCTGTGAAATGTTGGTGAATGTGGCTTATTCCATTTTTCTTGCCTTTGAATGTAGGTGCAATGTGAAAGCTAGAGCCTAGGATTCTATCATTGAAGGTAAAAAGCTTTATTGAACTGAACTGTGCTTGATAGAGACAGAGGCTGCATGATAGAGAAAGACAGTCCTATGTGTTGATATAGAACCAGTTGTTGTTAAAGATAATATGGTTAGGTGGGCACAAAATATTGGACATCCAATTGAATGGGATACATGGGTGAGGGCTTGGAAAACAGATATAAAATTTATACCAAGCTTAAATTTAAGAGAAAATTTTTATAAAATGCTACATAGCTGGTATATGACACCAGAAAGACTGCAAAAAATAATTAAAAATGGAAATACAAGATGCTGGAAATATAATGAAAAGATGGGCTCATTTTATCATATGTGGTGGACCTGTAAGATAGTAAGAAAATTTTGGAAGGAAATACATGATGAAATTCAAAGAATTTATAATCTAAATTTTGAAATGAAGTCAAAGTTTTATCTGTTAAATATACTAGGGCAACAAAGAGATATAAGGTCTCACTAGAAGACAATGTTATACCTGGTAACTGCTGTGAGACTGATATATGTGCAACACTGGAAAGGAAAGAAATATGTTGATATAGAAGAATGGAAATTCAAAGTCCTGGATATGGTTGAGATAGAAAAGATAGAAAAGTTTATTTTTCTTTGAAAAATAAACCTATCCAGAACTTTGAAAGGGAGTGGAGAGAGGTTTTAAACTGGATAAAGACATAGTATAAGAAAGGGAAAGAAATAAAGTAAGAAAGTATGTAAAGTAAAGCAACAAGGTAACAAGGCAATGTAACAAACAATGTTGTAATGTAACAACATAATAATCTAAGATGTAGCAATGTAAAAACATTTTTTTCTTTTGAGTAAGTAGTAATTATGTATGAATGGTATGGAAACATGCAGATTCAACTGGAAAATAAGCTTGGAAGTGGGCAGGGTTTTTTTTTAAATTTTCAATTATAAACTTTAATAAAAAATATTTAAAAATATGTTAAAACAAAGGATAATAAACAGTTTTAAAGAACAGTTAAACTTACAGGAAAAGTGTTTTGTGTGCAGTTTAAACTTATGTTTCACATGCTTATTAAATCTTTCTTTGTATTGCCTTTTACAGATCATAATAAAGGAACGTCCACAGAATGATCTCACCACAGAAATCTTTCTTTCTTACCTTCCAAATTTTCTATACTAGGTAAATCCAAACATTTCAAGACAGTATAAAATATACATAGGACACAAATTAACATATGCTTTGTGTTGTCTAAGAAAGATATGAGGCTGGGCTACTCAGGACATGTCTGCAGAAACAAGCATATTTTGAACATGCGTCAAAACCTACCTAGAGTTGGAGCTGGTCAAATCATTACTGTGCCCATGTTTCCTGTTTTCCTTGAGGATGGTGCTTGGCAGGAAGGAAATTTGACTACGCCAAGTTAAACCCTAGAAAGCAAAATATGACAGAGAAGCTGGAACTAAAGGGCATCACTTGTCAACATGACAGAATAGAGGTCTGAGGCAAACGCCTTTGAGATGACCAGAAAATGTTTGAAAAAATTGGACTGGTGAAGCTGGTACTTGATGCTGGAAGTACTGTTGCCCACAGGTCATTCTGGGTTGGCCTGAGAAGCAAATATCTCCTGCAGATTCTCAGATGGGACAGTGGTCTCTTGCACTTACACAATTTTTTAAAATTATTTTTTACTGAAACGTTTAATGAAAAAACAATTTAAAAAACCCCTCCCCGCTTCTAGACATCAATTTTCCCTGTTGAATCTGTGCTTAACATTCCATTCCATAACATTCCATTCCATACATTATCTCTATTTTATAACAAATGTATATGATTACTTTTAGCTTATATGTAACTACATTTTATCTTTTACCACCTCATTTTGTCTTCCTCCTTTCTCACAGCCTTCCTTTCTTTTCCCTTATTTCATTCTTTTATCCAATTCAATACCTCTCACCATTCTCTTTCAAAGCTTTGGATTAGCTTATTTTTAAGTGAAAAAGTTAATTTTTCTGTCGCTCCCATATCCAGGACTCTGAATTTCCATTCTCTTATATCAATATATTATCCTTCTTTCCAATGTTGAGCATAAGTCAATCTTGCTGCAATTATTATATATAACAATGTCTTTTGATGAGATCTTATTTCTCTTTGTTGCCCTAACGTGTTCAACAAATAAAGTTCTGGCTTCATTTCAAAGTTTAAACCATACATTCTTTGAATTTCATCATGTGTTTCTTTCCAAAACTTTTTTGCTATTTTGCAGGTCCATCACATATGAAAAAAAGATCCCTTTTTCTCATCACATTCCCAACATTTTCCTGCACATTACACAACTGTAGCTCTTTGATAGCACTTTTAACTGTCATGGCTCACCTCCATAGAATCCTGGGATGTATAGTTCCATGAAGGATTCTGCTTCCTGAGAGCACCAGCGCTTCACAAAACTATAAATCCCACGAAGTCTATAGGAGGCAGCTGTGACAAGAAAAGTGGTATTGACGTACTCTAGCTATGTGGCATGGAAGTGATGGGTGTGAGAGGTCACATGGAAGAGCTCCTCAGGGGCAAGAGAAGGCCGGTGTGTGTTGTGGCCCTGATGAGGATGTGGCCGGGGGCGGGTGGGCCTAGAACACGGCAGGTAGGACGGGTTGCTGTAGAGCCAGGAGGGAATCCAGGGGAGGCAGACAGGCAAGGGGAAGGTGGGGAGAAGGGCGGAGAAGAAACAGGATGGAGGGCATCCCTTGTTGTAATCTTTAGCACTGGAGGGGTCCCCAGGAGCCATCCAGTCCAACCCCATTCTGCGTGTGTGTGGAGGGAGGGAGGGAGGGAGGAAAGGGGTGCCAGAGTGGCATTTTTGGAAAACAAAACCTGAGCATGGAGCACACCTCAATATTCTTCAGCCAGAGACAAGGGCCATTTCCGCACTAGGCTGTTATAGGGCTATGATGCCACTTTCAACTTCCTATGGAATCCTGGGGTTTGCAGTTTCGGGAGGGACCTCAAAGGCCATCCTCAAAAGCCCCTCCCTAAACTGCAAACCCCAGGATTCCATAGGATGTTGAAAGTGGAATCATAGCGCTATAACAGTCTAGTGCGGAAATGGACAGGGACAGGAAATCCCGCCAACCGCCAAGGAGGGGGAAGAGCAGGGGCCCTGGGGAGGGGGCAGCTTGCCTTGGGCTCCCCCCTCCACCAGGATCGATTAAGCTTGTAGCCCTGTTCGGTACCCAAGTCTCCACAAAAACCAAATTATTGTTCTGTGAGGCGAAGCGAGGCGCCCCCCGTCCCGGCCAGGGCCACCCTAGCGGCGCGCGCGGGCTTCTCCCTCCCCCAGGGCTCTTCACAGGCAGGCTGGAGTCAGAGTAGGCGCCGCTCCGGCCCACAAAAATCCCATTGTGGAGGGGGGGTGTCGGGCCAGGAGGAAGGCCTCTGGCGAACTCCTTCCGCGCCAAAATGCCCCCCGAGAAGCGCAGGCGGGCCTCCCTCCTCCACAGGAGGGGAAGATGGCGGGGAGGCTGGGGGAGAGCGCCGGGGAGGAGGGAGGAGGCCGGGGGCCGGCTGGGAGGGGCGCCGCGGGGCCTCTGCCGGGAGCGGCGGGCCGGCGAAGCGGGCCTTTCGAGAGCGAGACCCCGAAGCCGGCCCTCGCGCGCCCGGCAGCCGCCTCAAGAGCGCCGCCTCAGGCCGCCTCATTCCGTCCCCCGCGGGGCCCAGCGGGCCGGCTCCGCCCGGCGGTGACGCGGGCCGCCTGGCCCTCCTCCTCCGGGCCGTAGCGTGGAGACGGAGGGCGACGCTGAGGAGGGCCCGCCGGCGGAGGCGCAGGAGAGGCCGGGCCGGGCTGGGCTGGGCTCAGGCCGCCCGGACGACGAGGCTGGCCTGGCCCGGTCGGGTGAGTGAGCGGGTGGGAGGAGGCCGGGGAGAGGCCGCCGGGGAGTGTCGTTACGGGGCCAGGAGGAGGGCATCGCCCTCCAAGCGTGCAGCCTCACTTCCCCCAAAGAGGTGCCTCTGAGCACGCGAAAAGCGCCTCCTGGCCACCAAGTGCTGAGGGAAGGGTGGAGGCAGGGGGTTTAATTATTGGGGGAGCCACATGAGGGCGACGTGGTGGAGTGGTTTGAGCGCTGGAGAACGTCTCTGGAAACCGGGGTTCGAACCGCCCTGGGCGAGCTTGGACCAGTCACACTCTCTCAGCCCCAGAGGAAGACCAAGGAAAACCCGTCTTGGTGTTGCCATAAGTGGGAAATGACTTAAAGGCACACAGCAAAAAGAGAAGCGCTAACCCCAGGTTGTGCAGAAAGCCTCTGCTAAAGTAGCCCCGCCAGCGGACTCTGATACCCAGCATTTCTTGCCAGCGTAGCTTATGGGGAGGAAGGCTGGGAATGGCCGTCCAACAGCATCCGGAGGGCTGCAGGACTCCCACCTTTGACCCAGACTGTTTCTAATTGCTCTGCAGGTTCTTGATTGGTGGCAGCAATGGCCTGGGCGCCACAGTAGCCAGCCGGCCATGAGGAGGGACAGTTCCCTCTGGGTCCTGGATGGAGCAGCAGCATCTGGCCTTGGCGTGGTCCCCGTGAACCCTGGTCCTTCATTGCCTGACTCTCAAGGTGTCTCCCTTCCGCTGACCAGGCTAAAGAAGCAGGAGCTGTCAGTAGCTGGGTCTGTCGTTTGCTAGCCTCCGACAATGGGGGACTGTTTTCTCATTCTGCGTTCTGTCTCAGGTGTTCCCTGTGTTCTCCAGCTCCAGAGAATTTAGGGAGACAGCTTGCAGGGAAGATGCAGAAAACGGAGCAGATAACTAAGGCAAGTATGTACTTAGAGAACAGGATGGCAGAAGACATCTCAGTGCTTATATACACAGTGCTACCGCATTTTTGAAAAGATGTATGAACACCCAGAGGCTTTTTCCATCGCAAGCATAAACCCTTTCTGCCTTCTGCTCCAGTTGCACAGTATTACTTCCCTGGCTGGGTCCTGTACAAGGTTTTCTCTCTACCTGAGAGCTAGCGGGGGCTGTTTGTTGATGTCCTGACTTGCAGCTTGGACCAACCGTAATAGTAAAAACTCTCTAGCTTCTGAAGAGTGAGGTCGTAGTAGGTGGAGAGATGAGTGGTCGTCCACCCCTTGCTGAGAAAGCTCTTTCCGAGGGCTATGCTCGTCTCCGGTACAGGGACACCTCCCTCCTCATCTGGCAGCAGCAGCAACAGAAACTAGAGAGTCTGCCACCAGGAACTTACTTGAATCGGAGCCACAGCATGTGGTACTCACAATATGGCAACCAGGCCATCCTGGTGAGGGATAAAAACAAACTGGATGTTTCCAGGGACACGGGCCAGTCCAAGTTTTGCACTGTGATGTGACTTCAGGGCAAAGGGTCAGAAAGCCAGGTGGATCCATCACCCTGGGGGCAGTAAATGTATTCTTGGTGTTAACAGTTATCTCTTCTGGAGCAGCTCCTGGTTGTAAATCTGGGTGTTGAGTCTTATTCCTGACAGAGGTTCTGCACCAGGATAGTCCCCATATTATCAAGAGTATCTGCAAGAGGAACAGCTATAAAACTGAATGTGAGTTTACTGCTTTGCAGTACTGACTCTGGCCAGTCCTGTGTGGTACCTTGGAGGCTTACTTAACCCTGGATCCAGACAGTGGCTTCCTAGATTGTCTTAAGGTGGTGATTCTGTTTATCTTGCTGCATTTTGGAGAGTGTTTCCCAGATTACTTGGGAAATGGTCTTTCAGTGACTGCAGAACTAGCCTGCCTGTCCATCTAAAATGGCTTCTGCTCTGAAATGAAGCCCCACTGTCCTAGGCATCCTCCCTTGTTCGTGTTTTGCTTGTTTCACTACAGAGATGCTCTCCAACTGACATTTATGTCTGCTGAATAAAAAGGGCCAAAGGTGGTAGAATCAGCTGCCAAGTCCAATTTATTTCAGTGGACTTACTCTGAGTAAAACTGACCTTGAACTTAGCATACTGAAATGCAGAATGTCTGAACCACCAACTGTGTTGCATCTTCAGTCTGGTCTTTCTTCCTGTTTTGACCTACAGTTATGCCCACATTTTACTGTTGGCAATGCTAGTTGTGTGTGGGGAGAGGTATAGCCAAAAATGTCTGGAGCACTATAGGTTGAGGAAGGCTGGTGTAAATAAACCTTCACGGTTAAAAAGGAAGGTATGCCTCCAAGTGCTCAGTGGATAGTTTTTTATTTTGAAACAAGCCCAGGGTCTTTCAGCCTATGTCTGTATTTTAGTGGCCTTCTTCTGGGGCTACATAAAAACAAATACAAATAGAAATGTCAGCTTAAAAATCAAAAATACAATACATAATTATATACCATAATATGAACAGAAAAAACCATAATACGTTTCAGTGTTTGTACATTGCATAAAGCCCATATGTACCAATATACTATGTAGCAGCAGCAGTTTCTGAGCTGACAATCCCATTCCATTTGCTGGGCCAACAAGAGACTAGAGAACCAGGCACGAGGATTTTTTTTTTTAAGCAAATGGTCAGAAAAAAAAGTGGGTCGGAGGGAAGATAGACTGAAATGTGTTGGACTTGTTTCAGAATAAAAACCATCCACTGAGACTTGAAGATGTATCTCCCTTTTTTGTCATGTGGATGCTGTGGACGGTCTCTAGCATTTGCCTCTCACAGAAATGAACAGCAGCCTAAACTAGGAGCTGGATAGACAGACTCTGTACCTCCCTCTTCCCTTTGGCTTAAACCAAATTGAAGTAAAAGGCATTTTTGAACATAAAAGGAAAAATGTTGGTCTACCATTAATGCAAATGTAAATTTTTCCTTGAGTCTTGTGTTCTGTGTTCAAGATGTTATTATTTTTGCAACATGCCAAAATGCATACTATTTATTACTTTAGTTTTACTATATATAACTAGCTTGAGTGAGTTTGGGTCTTCAAGAAACTCAGGAATGTGTGGACATTTATATCTGAACAGGCAGTGGGTGGTATCTAATATTCCATGAACACTCTTTGTTTGTGAGTTTTTGTTGTTGCTGTTTTTAATGCATCACAACCAGAGCTAATCTGAGCATGGTGCCAGGGTATGTGACCTCCTTGTTGGATGGTGTGTGTGTGTGTGTGTGTGTGTATTTTTTTAAAAAACTATATACATTAACAACTACTCACTGTGTTATGTTCTACATTAGTTTTAAAAATTCTTCCTGTTTTTTAAATTCAGTATTGTTTACAGAAACTCAATGAAATGAAGAGAGTTTGTTAGTCACAACTGCAGTCCAGTTGATTTCAGTAGGTCTGTCCTTAACATAGGACATTGGTTTCCTCCATGTTTTGAACTTCAGTTCCCAGAATTCCTGGCCATTGGCCAAGCTGGCTGGAGCTTCTGCAAGGCAAAGTCCAAAATACCTGCAGGACCAAATTTGGGAACCACTGACAGGACTAACAGTGGTTCTGGTGAGAGGTGGGAATCAGATGTCCTTCTAGGTGTTGTTAGACTGCAGCGCTAAGCAGCCTTAGCCAGGGAGAACAATGGTAAGGAATGTTGGGAGTTGCAATTCTTTTGATTTGGCTCACAGCTTTTTATTTAGGCACCACGCTGTCCCATGTAGCAAAGTGCCTCCCTCTTTCGTTGTCGTAGTACAGTATTCATAGCGTTAACTCAGGTGCAAACTTCAGAACACCTCTTCTGGAGAGTCACCCATTAAGAGACTATTATTTAAATAGGAAACTCCAATGCATACTTGAGTTTTGTTTTTTCTGCTTTTGATTCTGTCCCCCTATGCAGAGGTGATTTTTGCAACATGCCAAAATGTGTACTATTTATTGCTTTTGTTTTACAATAACTAACCAGAGGGAACTTGGATTTTCAAAAAACTCACAAATGTGTGGGCCTATACTTGAACAGGAAGGGTGTTCCTGGACACCATTTTTCTGGACCATGAAGCTCACCACCAGTCCCCAACTCCCTTTTTTTTTTTAAATTGGTGCAAGAATGTTCCCTCCCCACCCCCACAAGCATCCAGAACCATGTTTTACCCCAAACAATTCCACATTCCTCCTCAGCCCCTCAAAATGGTGACTGGAACCTTGGTCTCTGGGGTCACTTCCTGTTACCATTTTGAGAGAGACTGCAGAGGAATCATAGAATCATAGAAATCTAGAGTTAGAAGAGACCACACAGGCCATCCAGTCCAACCCCCTGCCATGCAGGAACACCCTCAAAGCACTCCCAACAGATGGCCATCCAGCCTCTGCTTAAAAACCTCCAAGGAAGGAGACTCCACTACACTCTGAGGCAGCATATTCCACTGCCGGACAGCCCTGACTCAGGAAGTTCTTCCTGAGGTTCAGGTGGAATCTCCTTTCCTGCAGCTTGAATCCATTGCTCCTTGTCCTGGTCTCTGGAGCAGCAGAAAACAAGCCCTCTCCTCCCTCTACGTGGCATCCCTTCAGATATTTAAACATGGCTATCATGTCCCCTCTTAACCTTCTCTTCTGCAGACTAAACATACCCAGCTCTCTAAGTCTATCCTCATAGGGCATGGCTTCCAGGCCTCTCACCATTTTGGTTGCCCTCCTCTGGAAAACAGACATTTGTTCTTGCTATGTGTTGGGGTGCAACTCATGGAGAAACAGGGGCAAAATTGGCCCTCCATGCAGTTGCCCACCCTTGCCCTAAGGTTAACCTAAATAGAAGCAGGAGGTGACGTCTGCCATAGCTCATGTGCAAGTCTGGAAAAGTTTTGATTGTCCTGAACACCAGAACGGCTGGAAGAAGTAACAGTGTACCCCAAAACCCAAGCTGGTAGCCTGACATTTCTGGTTAATTGGGCCAGCTCTTGCTCACAAGAGCATTCAGTATGGTTCAAGGTTCCCACATTTTGGTGGTACCACGACTATGAGGGTCCACAGCCAGGAAGCGCTATGTTTACTTACTGGTATTTGTAGAACAACTCAAGTGCCTAGTGGTAGAGCTGAGGATCACAGGGGACTGGGGACAACACAGGCATTTTATCTGTTGCTTGCAGCATTAATTCTTAACATGGATTTGAATCAGGTCTCCAGGCAGATGCTTTGCACAAAGAGAATTCAGCTTCACCAAGTGGACAATGTGAAATGGAGATAATTTGGCTTGGCTTGTGTCAGTGCTGATTAAATCTGAGTTCGGACGTGTGTTGTGTTATTCAAGTGTGAGAGTATTGACTGACTCTTCTGGCTAGCTAGGTGGGGAAAGCAATTGTGGTTTGCTTCCTTGTGCAGTCTAGCCCTGAACCCAAGGACCTACATCCTTATTGCTGTGACACCATCAGCTGGTATATATCCAGGGGGTAGATGTGTTGGTTGTGCAGCAAAACATAGCAAAATCCCAAAAACACACCACAGTGAGATTTTTATTGTTGTTGCTGTCTACTTTTAAGTCATTTCTGACTTACAACAAACCTAAAGCAAACCTAGCATAGGGTTTTTGGGGGCTGGGAGTGTGTGATGTGCCCAAGCACACCAGCAGGCTTCTATGGCGGAGCAAAGGGGAATTGAGCCCTCATCACCCGGGTCATAGTCCAAGGCTCAAACCACTACACCATGCCGGCTCTTGCGACTTGTTAGGCCAACCAAAAAATGAAAAATACATTGTGCAGTCTTTCAAAGCTCAGAGGCCTCTTCATCAGACATAGATGTTAAAAGTCATTTTAGGGGAAGAAATGTGATGATGGGGGAGTCACAGAGCCTCACCTTTCTTGAAATGTTGACAATGAGTTTAGGTTTAGCTTTAACATCTGAAGAAGGATGCAGCTCTGTGACCTTCCATCATCCCACTTTTCCCTTCCACAGAGGTTGGTATTCCTTCTGCACCAAACTCCACGCCCTTGCTATACTTACCATACAGCTACTGCAGCCCATCCATGGCCATTGCATGTCTGTTGGAGAATGGCTGGGGGGGGGCGTCAAAGAACATCCTATTATATCCCCCTATATCATCCATTAAGATCTCCAAAAGACTTTAGCGGGGACACAGCCAGATGCTTATCCAGTTCTCCCTCCACCAAGACACGGAATGGCTGTGGCAAGGCAGCTTGCAGCGGCTGTAGGGTAAGTTGGGTTGGGTGGTGTTGAATGGCCAACTGTAGGCTAGTTCTGCATGCAGAATTACTATGCTGCACTGAACCACATAGGATGCTGGCCTTCAAGTGTCCAGAATGGAAGTTTGAGGGCCACTTCCTGGTCTTTTTTGAGAAATACACACAAGGAAATTTGCCAGTTTCATGTTTTAAAAGCACTTGTTGTAAGGGCAGAGTGGTGTTGAAACAGGGACTTTGGCTGGAACATATCCAGGTGTCTTATGTATTCCCTAAAGTCAACAGCATTGTAGGCTGTATGCTCAACACAGACTGGGAGAACAGGAGTTCAAATCTCCTTGCAGCCATGAAGTTCACAGGGGCAGGAGAGTTAACGGTCACCAATCTGTTTAGCTCACCAGCAGTTTGTGTTGTCAGCACCAATTTTACATTGGTCACTGGTTTTATTTTACATATATTAAAGCTTTAACCAGATAGACACAGGTGTTCTTCTTCCATTTCAACAGCCTTGTGGGTTTACAATTTACTCTGTACCCCACCCAAAAAAACAAAAACAAAACACAAACCCTTGTGCAATTAGATCTACCAACCTTGGTCAACTTTTCCTGCATCTAACAGAATGGACCCCAGTTCATAGAAACATCTGCTAATCTTTAAACTGACATCCTAGGTTTTTTTCCTTGTTCATTTTGCCTACCTCACAGGGTTGATGCAACAGAACCACCGAGCTTCTTGGCAGGACAGCAACAAATAAAGTGATATCTGAGTACACAAAAACGCCAAGAAAGAGCACAAACGTTGGTTTAAAAGAAACCCCGTGGAAGTTCTCTCTCTAGCAAAACCAATCTAAAGCAATAATGGCTGGCATTCTGCTTGGGACTTGCAGCTTCACAAACAGCTTTAAATGTGTGCAGAATTGAATTGGGTGGTTTGCAACATCCATATTCATCTGAGGACTGCTGTGATGTTACAACAGGTGGCCATCCATTATGCAACAGTAACCAGTGGAGCGCCATGGTCTGACGTACAAAGGACATGGGTACCCATCAAGTGCCCATTTCCCATCCCCAAACCTGGAGTAGGGGGAATAATTTATCTCTCCTTTTACTTAAAGAAAAATATTGTATTGCCTTGGAATAAAATTTTTACTTCCATTTTCAACACTCACCTAGATTTCCTTCCTGCCCTCGAGCTAGGAATAGAAGTGGCCTACCTCACAGGGCTGTTGTGATGACAGAACAGCCCAGATGTGTTCCCAATGTGGAGTAGGCAACCATATTGTTACCATTCCTGTTCTCTGCTTGCTGGCAGGTAAAGACCTTTGTGCTGGCTAGCAAGCCCTGGGGTACAACAGAAGCACCGGATGTGTGTCAAGATTGTCCAAGGCACATTGGTGCACTCTTGCCAGTGCCTGGATGTGCATCTTTGTAATTCACTCACAGAGCTCCTTGCATTTCTGCAGTGTTGCTGTGGATTTGTCAAATTACAAAATGCAGACTACAATACAGGACCTCTTCACATATTTCTGCTCCCAAGCTTCTACTCTAACATATACATTATAGAAGTGGCGTTTGCTCTGAAAAAAAATCAGGTCTTTGTTCCTTTATTTTTTTTCCAAACTGTTCTACTTTAAAACAAGATACAGAGAAAGAGAAGAAGACCAACGTGGAAGGAGACTAGGAATATACAAATAAAACATGCTTTATCTGGAAGTTACCAATACCTGTTAAGTCCAAAGTCTGTACAAAAAGGAAACCAAACAAAACCCCAAAACAATCCCACCCCACCCACCCCAAAAAACTGAGTACACATACAAGGAGTAAGCACCGGCACAGGAAACTATCAAAGATCTGTAGCACCTGTTGGTTAAAAAGTCAAATAACATTTAAATAAAAAGGACTCCCAATTCTTTAGAACTTGGTTTAAAAACCAACACAAACCTGCATTTCTTTTTTTTTCTGCTGCTCTTCAAAAAATGCAGGATTTCTTATGTGACAAATGGTGTTAATAAATAAAGTATTTCTATATACATGAAAACAAGGGATAGTCAATTCTGGAGTGTGTCATTTGCCAAAGTGCAGGTCTCCAGGTCAGGCTGGAGGAAAAGAAAAAAAAATAGCTTCTAGAAAAATGGATGAACCTTACAAAAAAAAAGTATTTTCTCTACCCACCTCCCTTCCCCATGTGTATTTTCCCCCACACCTTGAGGTAAAAGGTTTGATTATTTTGGAAACCTGCACTTGCATGACACACAAGTAGCCTTCCATCCTAAGAGCTTCCGTGTTGTTACAAAAGGTAAAGGGGGGGGGAATCAGTGGCTCGTCTCTTATTTGGCCTATGGGATTTCATTTTTCTTTCTTCTTGTTCTTTTTTTTTTCCCCTTTTTTTGCTAGGGGTTTCAACCACAGGGTTTTGCTGGTGATCTTGAAACACAAGCCTGGAATGCAACACATACTAAAAATGCTACAAATCTACAGCTTGGTTTAAAATCTTGGGCCTAAATCCAACAACTACTCTTGTAGAAAAGAGCCATCGAATCATTGGCTGAATGGTTAAGTCAACATTTATCTAAAGCCAAATGAGGACTGTCAACTGGGTTTAGGCCTTGGTTGCATCTCTCATTGGGAACCAGTTTTATGGTGGCCATGAGGGAAACAATCACACAGGTCAGCAAACCAGAGGAGGCTGTTAACCATGGCTGGCCAGGGAGGCCTACCATCTTTTCTCTGAACAGGACCACCATTTATCTGGGCACATAGGTTCTTTCCCTCCACCAATGCTGGCCACATGCGAGTTGGAGACTGCAGCCACAGACTGCTGAAAACACAGTTGTTTTTTCTTAAAAAGGTGGGCAGCAGGGAGACACAAACATGGGCAAATCTGATGCTCAAAAGTTCTCAAGCCATCACTGGAGAATCTTGCTCAACATAATCAAGGTTCTGAAATCCCTTGGTGGGCAGAGCAAGAAAGCCCACGACTCAGGCAAGGCCTGTCCTGCTCCTTTTTTGCAATGTAGGAGGCAAGACACCCCTTGGAGAATGTGGGGTGTTCCCAGAGAGTAATGATGTACACCAGACAGCTTTCCATCCCACTGGCTGGCTCTGCTTCTCAGGGTCAGAAGCTGCCGGACCTGGTGGCCATCTTGTTTTGAGTTTCAAAGAATGCAGCTGCCATCCACCAACTTTAAAAACACTTGCTGACTGTTTTGAGAACTTTTTCAGAACAGGCGCATGAACCTCTATCATATTTTTTTGTTTGTTTTAAAAGATAAAAGGAGTATCTAAAAAGGTATATTTTTTAAAAAAAAAAACCAATCCACAGTACATGATCTTTCTTTTTCTTCCCTCATATATATGAGAGAGGATGATGATGATCTTCATCACAATGTAGACGCAGGGCCCGATCCACCTTGGCAAGCCCCCCACCCTTTTAATATGAAGGGACACAGCTTTCTCATTTTGTACAGCTTCCTTTCTTTGCAGCAAAGAGGCCTGCACATGAGAGAATGTTTTGGCAGATCCGGCCCGTGGAGGTTAGGACTACTAGTGCTAAGAACAAATACATCAACTACTTCAAAAGCTAACATCTTTCAGATACAGTACCATTTTACAGAGAGTTCTTATCTCACCCCTTCTCATTTAAAAAGCCCCCCTCCCAACCCAACACTCTCTTTGCTTTCTGTAGTCTAGAGATGAGCCAGTTTGGGGCTGCATTAAAAGGGAATTTTCCAGGAAAAGAAAAATTACCGAAACAAACTAACCTCCCCTCAAACATTGTCCCAGTATTACACCTTGCAAACATTTTCCCCAATTCTCTCACATTCAAGCATTTCCTCCTTGGCAAGCAAAAACGTTTTGAAATTTTAAAAAAAGTTTAGAGACTTTTAAATGAAGCAAAGAACTTGTCATCAAGTCTAGTCAGACACAAACACACAGATCTCTGACCTAATAAAAGGGTGGAGGAAATTAATTTAGGAAAGTATCTTTTTATATATATAACACTGAATTTAAAAAAAAAGTTTTAAAAGTGGAAAAACGTGTGAAACCTGGTCACGATGGAATAAGAGCAGAACATTGTAAAAGGAAAATAAAAAGAAGGGGGAACGCTGCAAAGTTTCAGGGCAGGTCGTTGGTGAGGTGTCTGTTTGCTGTCCAGGTGCATTCAAAGAGTCTGTGGGTTTTTTTTTTACTCTGAGTCGCTACTGTCCGAACTGGATTCGCTGGAACTGCTGCTCCCTGATTCAGAGGAGCTGCTGCTGCTGAGACGGGAGGGGCCTCCGGAGGGTGCAGAGCCAGATTTTTCTACCAAAGAAGCATAAATGACACACGATTTATTGGAAAGCACAACACAACATCTGAGTTCAGTCTAGGTATGAGTGACTCCTGAGGGTCCAAGTTTAAAATGCTACAGCTAGACAGCTGACTAGAGCGGATTATTTATTGATTTACTGCATTTACTGTATACACTTGTGTATAAGTCTAGACCCACAAAATCTGGGTTGACTGATCCAAGAGTCAATGCAAGTACTGTATGTTCACTCATCACAAAAGGGACCATCTGAATACTACTCTGAGTAAAGTGGTGAAAGAGGAGAGAGTTTAGTCCATCCTAGGAGAACCTAAGAGAAGCAATGACCGCCTCTACTCTCTGCCACAGTCCTGCTTCTAGCCTTTTTGAATGCCTGGGTAGGAAAACAGCAGTGGCCGCTCTTTGGCACTTCCCCTCAAAGGAGTGCCGAGAGAGTAGAGGAGGGTCGGTGCTTCATTTAGGTTCTCCGAGGATGGTCTAAGCTCTCACCTTTTGCCACTCTGTTCACAGAAGAGTAATGTTCCTTTTTTGATAAGAGTTAACACTGCACCTTAACTTTTATCCAAAAAAGAACCATCCCCTTCTCTGAGTAGAGGAACAAAAGGCCTTTCTGAATGCCTGGACAGGAAAATGGCAGCATAGGCCAGGGTAGCTGGTCCCGACGCAGTGATGGTACTCTACCATGGAATGATCCTCGACTTATCCAGGGGGTCATATTAAAATTCATAGCTTTGGCCCCAAAACCTGCCCTCAACATATACATGAGGTTGACTTATACCCAAGTATATATGGTATATGCCACCTTTCTTCCAGTGTGGGACTCAAGGTGCCTCACCAACATTAAAACAAAATTAACTAAAAATGTAGTGATAAAATGTCATTAAAATATCACATTGTAAAAATCATACATTAAAAAAATAAAATCATATAAAAACGTACAAAAATTAAAACTAGAGTACTCCCATACCATAAGAAGGCCCCCTGCAAGTGGTTAAAAGCAACCACTGAGAAGGCTCTCTTTGCCTCCTCACTGTGATCGTGGCAGGTCCAAGAGAAAGTCCTCCCCTGGAGATCTTAAGACTCTGGCAGGTTTGTATAGGCAGATACAGTCTTCCAAACAGTTATAGGTACTAGGGAGCATATAACTCCTCTGCTGAAACAGTTTCACTGGACACCAATCCACTTCCAAGCACAGGTCAAAGTCCTGGTTCTGACCTATAAAAACTTACATGGGTTGGATCCAGACTAACTGAAATCTTTGCAAATAAGCTTGCTCAAGTCTTGTGATCTTCAGGAGAGGGATTTCTCTTCATCCCATCATCCACCCAGGTTTGGCTGGTGAGGACAAGGGAGACAGCATACTTGGTGGCTCTTTCTGAGGTCCTGGAATCCCTTCCAAGGGAAGTTCTGTTTCCCCCTTCTTTGTCGTCTTTTTTCTGGCAGGTAAAAAGTTTCCTGTCTAAACAGGCCTTCAGCCTTAATTAACCAGGTTAAGGGGCATGTGAGAGCCAGCTGAGTGTTTAGTTATTTTAGGTTGTGTCTTAAAAAAGAGTCCTTCAGTTGGATTCATGCTTTAAAGCTTTTCAAATGAAAAATCTTTATACACCCCATTATTTCAGTTGTTCTATTTTAACTTACACTGTAAGATGCTTTGAGTCTCATTTGAGAGAAAAGTTTGATATAACTCAAACAAACAAACAAACAAACAAACAAATAAATAAATGAATAAATGAATAAATAAATGTCCTATCCTGGATCTTGGTGGTCAGTATCTAAAAAGGCAACTCCTTGAGGTCATGGGCAACTGGATCTTTTGCTGATTTCCATGAGATATAATCCAATAAAGAGCTAGCAGGCTGTAGTGGTCTGAGTGTTGGACTACAACCCTGGAGACCAAAGTTTGATTCCCTGCTTGGCCATTGGAAACTCACTGGGTGATCTTAGGTGTGTCACACACTCTCAGCCCTGGAAAACTGTGACAGGATCGCCACAGGGTCATAATAAGTCACAAATGACTTGACGGCACACAACAATCCAGTAATGGGGCAGTGGGATGAAAACGTGTGGCCTAAGGGACACATTTGGCACCCAGGGGCATATTTTGAAAGAACATCTGCCACCAAATCCCATCTAGACTCCCACTTGGCTGTTTTAGGCCCAAGGGGTGCCTTTTTTTCTGATGGGAAGTCAACTTTGAGTCACTTCCTATTATAAATATAAAAAAGGCCCCTCTTTGACATAAAATAGTCTGAACTGTGGTAAATTTCATCCTGAGCTACCTGGAATGACATTCACTATCAGTGGGATGGTGAATCCACTACAGGTTTTCCATACTGTTAAGATGCTGTCCCTGGTGCTGAATGCATTTTGGGAGATAGGAGGAATCCTTTAACACGTGGGCTAAAATCAGGAGTGATCTCGCTGTCGTCTGCCCACTCACCCACCCTCTCTCTCACATCACCTTTTTTTGCAGGCTTCTTGTTGTTGTTCAGTTGCCCGCTTACGTCCTGCAACCGCTTCTCCAGTTCTTTCTTTTTTTCTTGTGCCATCTCCTCCTTGGACTTTGCCGCTTGCTTCTTCCCACTTGCTGCTGTGGGGGAGGAATGCACAATTTCAGAGACTGGATTGTGGGAGGGCAAAAAAGAGCCAACACAAAAATCATGCAGACCCTCTGTAGTAATGTGGGACAGTCAAGTGACCTCTTACACACTCACACACCCATTTCTTATCCCTCAAACATGGAGGAAAAAGGAGTTTATTGCACATTTGACTTTAAAAAACATTTTATTGCTTTGGAACAATATGCTATTAATATTTTTGTTTGTCTTTATTCCATTTTGAGCATTCATCTAGACTTCTTTCCTGCCCTCCTTAAAGGGCCTAAGCTGAGAACAGTAACAGCTTACCTTAGAGGGCTCTTCACTAATCTTGTTTTGTTTTGTTTTTGAAAAATAATCAGTTTTTCAAATGTGTTAGGAAGGTGGTCACATTGTTCTTGTCATCTTTATTTGTTTCCTGTTTTTTGCCCCAAATTGAGCCTCAAAGCGGCTTACGCATTAAAAAAATACAATTTAAAAACATATAAATATAATATGTTAAAGCAGAATTAAACTATTAAAGAATTAAAACAGCTAAAAAGATGTTAAAAGACAGCAATTAAAATTAAAACTTTCTGTATCAAATAACTGCCTGAATATCCCGCTGCCAGAAGGAAAACAGGGAGGGGGCCATTCTGTCCTCCTTGGGAAGGGTGTTGCATAATTTAGGGGCAGCCTAAATTCGAGATAGTGGTGGAAAAAGAGAGAAAGAGAAAGAGAAAAGCATCTTCTAATTGACAGAAAATACCATCCACAGCAAGTTACAGTGGTGCCTGACCTCACATGGCTTTTCACTTACAAAAGGGTTTCCTTTGCTTTTTCTGCAAGCACGACTTGACGTATCTCTCCAGTTCTCGCAACGTTGTGGGTTTCAAGGTTTCAAAATCTATTTCAATCTCATCCGGATTGGAGTCCCTAAGCGAGGGCTCCCGCGATTGGATGATATGTACCACCCGGCCCAACTTTTCCCCTGGCAAGCGGTTGATGTCCAAGCTAAGTTGGCGCTTCTCGTCGTAGGTCATGGGCAACCCCTCCTCTTCCTCGTCTGAGTCGTAGGTGGCAGGCGGCTGCTTCCCTCCTTTCTTTGGCTGCCTACAGGGGTCGGAGGAAGGAAAAGGGATAAGGAAACAGCAGCCGCGGGGCTCAACCTGACCACCAGCCTAGCCCTCCCCACAGATGCATAAACCACAAAAAAAACCATAACTAAAACACCAGCAAAAGAAAATTAAGGACTATAATAATCATTACAAATTAGAACAATATTTATAGTCAAGATGGACAACAAATTAACAGGAATATAAAAATGCAGCACTAAAGAGAAGACCACAACTTAGAACCTGAAAGAAAACTCACATACAGCACTATCAAAAACAGTATCAGCAACACAGCAGGAAAATCAAAATACAAAGAACACTACCTTAGAACATAACGCAACAAAGGAATCAAACACAAAATAAAGGGCCTTATTGTGCCGTATGAACCTGCCTATGTTTTGAGATCCACTGGGGAGGCCTTTCTCTCTGTACCATCACCCTCACAGCCACATCTGCTGGGAACTGGACTTCGGAAGTTCGTTCCCACAGAGGGCATTTTCCCTGCTCTCTTCCCACAGATAGTAAAGATCCTCTCCATGGCCTTTGAGGACTGATTGCACAAGGCCTTTTCTCCCTAAGCTATGAGCTGGGCTTTCTATCTGTTATTTTTGTGCATTGTTTTTTTTTTAAAGTGGTCTCTGTTTTTAATCAGTTTTTTTTTAATTTGTATCCCGCCTCTCCATATGGATTGAGGCGGCGAACAACTTACAAATAGCATGTATTTCTATACATGCTCCCAACAAGCTGGGTACTCATTTTACCGACCTGCGGAAGGATGGAAGGCTGAGTCAACCTTGGAGCCTGGCAGGATCAAACTCACAACCTTGTAGCTTGCAGTACTGGCATTTAACCACTGCGCCACCGGGGCATTTTGATATGGCATGGAATCATGGCAATTAAAGTTCAATACCCCGCTATTAACTCCTACACCTCTAGTGAAGTATAGGCTCTTTGTGAGCGGATGTGTTTCTTTTGCAAAAGATGTGGTTATTCTTTAAAGGTAGCAGAAGACTTGCTGGTGTTTTCTGGAAAATGACTGCCCTTGAAGAACCCTCATTCTCTCAAAAGATAAACCAAGTGAAGGTTTTTTGAAGGACTGGAAACTGCCTATAGATTTTTTTGAACAATAAGAAATATAGCAATGTAACAATCTGTGGTTACAGTTATTAGTAATTTCCATAAGCGCAGTTTAGTTAGATCTGATATAGTTGAATAAGATATTTTTCTATTGATCAATTTTTCATTTTCGTTACAGTTTATGGAAAGGCTCAGAGTTTTAGTTGCTGTAGCTAGGTTGGGTATGGTAACAGCTGAGTGTTCTTGTAATGTGTTTTGGTATTTTGTCTAAGGGTTTTAGTTTAATTTAGTTTAGTTATGTATGTATAATGTTTATGTATACCGGTAGGTTTTTTTCCTTTTCTTTCTATTGCTGTGTTTTTTTTTTTTTTTTATTAAATACGAATTTGGAAAGGAATAAGAAGAGAACTCTCACTCTGCTTTCCTGTTCCTCAACAGCAAGAGGTTCTCCTCTCTGCATTGGTGCCACCCTTACCTGTTAGCCGTGGTGGTACTGTTGGCCTTTTTCGCTGGTGCTTTCTTCTGCTGGGCCTGTTTTACCGGCTGGGCCACCTTGGCTTTCTTCTCCTCCTCAGCTTTCACTTTGTGCTTCTCTTTCTCCTTCTCTTTTTCCTTGTCCTTCTTCTTCTTCTCTTTTTCCTTCTTCTCTTTCTTCTTCTTTGGCTTGTTCACAGGAGCCTGCGACAGCGCAGCCAGCTGCTCGTGGACGGCCTTCAGCTAGCAGGGAAGAGTCAGAGGGTCAAAGCTAAGATGGTCAAGTACCTTGGGGGATATGCAGCCCCATGGAGGGACCCATTTTTGAGCACTCGGGGCAGGGGGACAGGGCAGTTGTCTCACCACCTAAGCACTGACTCTGTGAAACGGGAGGCGGCCACTGTACTGAACAATATCATTGGGTGATTGGTACGATTCATCTGAGCTCATGGGTAGGCAATCGTTTCCATATCAAGGATATGGTGACTCTGCTCTAAGTTTTACTTCAAAAACTTCAGAGTAGAGGTGGGAAAGGTGTGGTCTGCAGGCCACATGTGGCTCTCCAAATCTCTTTGTGGCAGCAAAGGTCAAACCAAAATGCCCTCTATGGGGCATTTTCTTTCCCTTTCAAGCCATTTTAGGCCCAGGAGAGGCCTTTAAAAAAGAAACAAAAGGAAACAAACCAAATTGGTGGCAATTTTACTTTATTTTATACTGTGAATGAGTGTGGCCCTTCGTGGTCTCCTAAGGGGATAATATGGCACAGCTGTCCACCTTGCTGTAGAGCTCTCCAAGGTGCTGCGGCTATTTGGAGTGATAGGGGTTCATTCCAGTCTTTAAAGGGACCTGTTCAAAGTACCAAACCTCATTCCCAAAATCTCTGTATCTGTATCTCCCCTTCCATAAACCCCAAGCAGGTGGACTGCATCGCTAACATGAAAGCCTTTAGCTGTCCCGACCAGACAGTTTCCAAAACTGCATGTGTGAAACAGCTCATGCCCACCAGCTCTCAAAGTCATTCTCGGCCTTGGCTTGCCTTTAGACAAGTGTGATCTTTACAGTAGCCTCCCTCTTGTGGGGGTTTCATCATCAACCAGTGTAATCTGGCTGTGGGCAGGCCGCTGGGACAACCAGCAGGCATCTCCCCCATCCCGGCCACAGCTGCAAAAATAAGCATAGTTTGTGGGTTGGAGGTTCCTTTCTCTTCCAAGGACTGCAACCGTATGAACCATGAGGGCAATTATGTGCTCTGTGCCCAAAGAGATGCCAGCTCTTACAGACAACGACCATCTGTGCATGAGTCTACCAGTCTCACCCAAGGCCTGTTCCTGAGATGTTAATGTGGGGGTGGCTGCATCTTAATCCTCTTATTTTCCTCTTTCACAGAGGTTGGTATACACATGCAATAAAATGTGGTGGTAGAAAGGACAGAGCCATTTCAGGCTCCTGCTGAGAAGTAGGTGGGGGGTATCACCTTCTGAATACCTTTGTCCACACGTTAAAAGAGAAAAGCCTACCTTCAAGTGGAAAGCTAGCAGCTCAGGTTCTGGCATGATCTATTATGTGCTTCAAAAGCTTGTTTACAACACCAAAGCGCAGTTGGAAATGGCATTCTCTCATCCCTGAAGCCTATACTACCACATTACTCTGCTGTATGTATAAATAAGGGCCTAGAGCAAACTGTATGCAGAGGCTGATGAACCTCAAAGGGCCACATGATGAGGAATTCAATACTTGTTAATGAGAGGTAGTAAGGTCCCTTTCTGCGTGGAAGAAGCCTCAACCCTGAAACTTCTGCATGGTCAGAAAAGAATGGCTTTCCCTGGGCAGAATCATCCCACTTGCTCTCTGTAAGAAATCAAGGTGGTTGGCAGCACATGTCCAAGCGCTCAAGGCCTGGGCTCCTGTTCCACTACTAAGGAGAACAGCTGTTGGCAGGAGATGCTGAGTGAAATTTCCAACTTTTTTAAAAAAATCCTGGTTCACTTTCTGTTCTTAAGGGGTGCCAAAACTGAGCACAGGGACAACCTGATGGGAAGAGATCATCCTACTTGGTTTCTATGCATCTGGCTGGCTCCAAAGGGCCCAAACCCTAAACTGATCAAGAACAAAAAGTTGTCAAAGGAGATCTAACCAGTTGGAGGACTTTGGTTCCAATGTTCACTCAGCCATGAGCAACTCCCCTGAGCAAGTCTCCATCTCACCCCAGCCCAGTTCACAGAGCCATTGTAATCATGTAGCATGGGAACACAACCTATGCACGCTGTTCATGATGGTCTTGGAAGAAACTCAGTGTGCAAGTGGACTGGACAGGAAAAGAGAGGCGTCCTTCTCACAGGCAAACTCAAAGGTCTGGGAACATCAACCCAGAATATTTTCTGAAAGCCATATAAGATTCCCCTTCCTCAGCTGTCAATTATAGGCTAAGCATATAGACAGAAGGGAACAAGTCACACTTAGTACCTTTCGCTTATCTGCTTTCCTTTTGCGTTGGGGTCGAAACCTCAACCTAAGCATTTAGGATGGGGTGGATATACATGCACGTATCTCCACAATGCACACAAAATAAAATGGAACAAAACACATACAAGAAAAGAAGTTGCAATTTCAAAGAGTGAGATGTAGGCTACCAGCACTGTTGGATGTTTCTTGGTCATCAGCAGAGAGAAAGTTCATTTTCAATTTTTAAAAGATGTTTATCTCCATAACTAGGAGGACTAGAAGCTTGCTTGTTGCACATTCAAGCTGAGATGCTCAGGAAATCTGGTGGAAACCCAAAACATGGTAAAATGAACTGGACAACCACCTCTAGATAAGTGTTTGGGTTTTTGTTTGTTTGTTTTTTGGCTGAGAGGATGCAGAACAGGACATGCAGACCTTCAGGGTAATGTGCCCCCCCCAAGCCTTCCACAACTGCCCTGCCCTGCCCTACCCTGCAGTGGAGGAAGATAAGCCTCTATAGCAACATCCTGAAGGAGAATTTTTAAAAACATTAATCTACATTAAAACAAAAAGGTAAAGAAGATTGTGAGAGAACAACAAGGAGATTACGGGAGAAAGACCATTCTGACTCTGAAGCCTTTGAAATTTGTGTAAAAGGACTTATTTGGATTGTGTATTGTGTTATTGTGTAAAAAGACTTATTTTATTTAGATCACAAGCTGAACATGAGTCAGCAGTGTGATGCAGCAGCCAAGAAAGCCAACACGATTCTTGGTTGCATAAATAGGAGTATGGTATTTAGATTGAGGGAGGTAATGGTACCACTCTATTCTGCATTGGTTAGGCCTCATTTGGAATACTGTGTCCAGTTCTGAGCACCTCAATTCAAGACCAGTATCGACAAGCTGGAACATGTCCAGAGGAGTGTGACCAAAATGGTGAAGGGTCTGGAATCCATCCCTATGAGGAATGGCTTAGGGAGCTGGGTATGTTTAGTCTACAGAAGAGAAGGTTAAGAGGGGACATGATAGCCATGTTTAAATATTTGAAGGCATGTCATGTCGAGGAAGGAGTGGGCTTGTTTTCCGCTGCTCCAGAGACTAGGACAAGGAGCAATGGATTCAAGCTGCAGGAAAAGAGATTCCACCTGAACCCCAGGAAGAACTTGATGGTCAGAGCTGTCCGGCAGTGGAATATGTTGCCTCAATGGAGTGTGGTGGAGTCTCCTTTGGAGGTTTTTAAGCAGAGGCTGGATGGCCATCTGTTGGGAATGCTTCTACGATTCTATGATTCTAGGTAAAAGGAATATGATTATATTGCTTGCATATAGTGATTATCTTGTTTGTATATAGTTATGAAGGGGATAACTATGATACTTTAGAATTAATGGTAGAATGTTTGATAGAATTATTATTAAAATGAAGAGGTTAATGGAATTGAATGTAAATGTAAATTCAAAGATAAGGAAATGTTTAAATGGAAGTCATAAGTGGATAAGGAGAGGAAGAAATGTTTTGTAAATTCCGTTTACGTTAGAATGAGGAATATATGTATAAGATTTTAAGATAACTTTTTCTTTAAAAAAAATAGAACAAAACAAAACAAAAGTCTAGTCATGTTCATCTCTACTGGGAAGAGGTCATTTGTAAACCTAATGGATTTTTCACTGCCCATTCAAGATCAAACCTCTCCCTCCCCCAGCACTTTGATTACAAATCTGAGACTACACATTATTGCTGGGAATACAGTAATTTCCCCATCATCTGCAGTTTCACCTTCCATGGTCAACCTCTTCCGTCACAGACTGACTTCCTCTCTCCCATCCTTTGTCCTGATCTATCTCCCTGGCATTTGGGCAATGGTACCCACATAGCCATGGTGTCACCCACCGTATGCCTACTTCTCACTTTAACCACCCATCTGCCAACAGCACCACAGGACATGGCTCTGCAATCACTGGAAGTAGTCTTCTAGCTTCACAGGGACCATAGAGAGGTTTCATAATACCTGGTAGACAGAAGGTTAGTCCTGGTGACAGGACAGGGTTTGGTACTATCCATGGTTTCAGGGACCCACAGGGGTCTTTTGAACATATCCCCCACAGATAAAGGGGAAGAACTGTATATATTTCCCCTCTAGCTACTATGCCCATTGCAGTTACACACAGAAGGAACAGGGAAGCCCAAGGGGGGTGGTAGATGACATCAAGGTTTTGGGGGGCTCATTCACACTACAGAATTACAGCACTGTTATTCCACTTTAACGACCATGGTTCCACCCTATGGAATCTGGGATTGGTATTTTAGGGAAGGGCATTCAGAGCCAGAGAGCTCTGATTCACCAAACTAGAGACTCCAGGATTCCATAGGACGGAAACAGGGCAGTTAGAGTGGAATCATAGTGCTATATTTGCTTGGTTAATCAAGAAGTCTCAAAACTTGAGCTCTGCATGCCCTAACTCCACTAAACCACTGCTGAGCAGGGCTCTTTAACAAGAGCTGGTGAAGACTGAAAAAACAAAACCTCTCTGCAAAGCAGGGGTGCCCCATCCAACCTAATAACATGGATCAAATGAATGAAATGGGGGTAAGGAAAGATAACGATGTGGCCCTGGGGTCCCTACCTAAAGGGAGCAGTGTCCAGCCCAATTGCAGGATAGCAGGTGACTCCCTTTCTGGCAACAAATACCAGCTCTCTCTTTCCATCCAATCTACCCACAGTAAGCAGGTGGCCCATTTTTTCATCCTGGTTTCAGAGTAGCGCATGGGGAGAAACTGGAACCCCACCAGCCCATTTCTGAGACTTCAGCATCACAAAAAAGATACTTTTGCAAAAAAAATATATTTGAAAACTTTTAAAAACCAAAAATGTATCCCTCTGATCCCTAAAGGCCAGGGATGAGCAAATTTGTGTTTTGGCAGCTCCCCAGGCTGTTTTAGATGTAGGGGAGATCTTTTTTTTACAATCAGGAAATAAACCAGAAGCTGACAGAAGGCCTCTCCTAGGTCTAAAACAGTCCAGGGAGTCCCCAAAACATGGCAAAATTGTCCACCACGATCCCTAAGGGGTACAACAGTATTTTTTTAGTGTATCTTTAAATTCTGGGAGACACAGCAGGGGGTATGGCGCTCCAAAGTCTCCTCATAAACCAGTGCAGCCCCGTAACCCTCAGCAGTCACCATGCCAGTCACCCTTGTTTCAGAACTGGTTGGAACAGAAGGAAAGTTGAAGTGGAGAGCCCTACACCAGCACAGCTCAGCAGAAAGAGATGGACAGAAAGTCAGGCAGGTTAGCTGGGAGAAGAACCTGCACCTCCTGAACTTCATTTCCCTTCACTGTTAGTAAAAATGGCAGCTCCCAGTACAATAGGGTGGCTAGTCCACTCTCAGATTTATTTCTCACTTTAATGGAGATATCCAAGCTGCTTGAACCTGGTTTGAGCAGACGGTTCAGTGCCTTGGAATAACTGGCTGCCACTGGATCTTGGCACCCCATCCCTCTTCTTGTCATTCACATTCCAAGCTTATCACGATAGGCGGCTCAACCATTTGTTTGAGGAAGACAACCTACCAGCAGCTCCAAAGGAGGGATGAAAAAAAATGCTATTCATTTCCCAGGTGAGAAACAGTATGCTGATGTTCAGGAAACCCTTCAGGGAAGAACACAGCTAAAAGACTGGTATGAAAATCTGCACTTCGGAAATATTCATCTGCACAGAAATATGTGTGGTTTTTCTACATAGAAATGTGTTTCCTGCATAGAAAAACCATGTGTGTTTCTCCACAGAGAAGCGTTTTTCTACATAGAAACAAAGTACTCTTCAGTGGGCTGGCAGAATTGGCTTTCCTTTAAGCATTAATACAGCAATGCATCTTAACACAAACTTTTTCAAGAGCTCTGGGGCTAATCCTACAGAACTTATCATATATCATACCCATATGCACAATAAGGAAAACAAGAGAAATTAAAAAATAAAAATAAACAAATACATTCCATCCATTCCAGTCTCGGGAGTCATTGACCTTGTAGCACTGCCTCACTGAGCGGGAACAGTCCTGTGTGAACAAGAAGACAGGCAGGGAAGCAAATAGTGCATCCACACTGCAGTTCCAGGTGGTAGTGGTTGGGGTGGGGGTGGGGAGAAAGGGCAGGAATTCCAGGAATCCCATTCAGGATTCCCACCAGAGCAACTTGGGAATCTTTTCTTCCTTCACATTTTACACATACCAAGTTTCTGGCCCTGATGGCCACTAAAAGTGCAGGGAAACATTTACAAAGGCCTAGGGTGCTGGTGTTCCACTATGGAGTCATTCTGAGAATGTCTTCCATTTGCAAAGTGTTTTAAAGCTGCTGCTGTGCTTCCCCTTCACAAGCTTCCCTCAACCAGGTGGATCAGATCATCTCCAGTGTTTCTCTCGTCAGGCACAAGGAGCAGGCTCTCCCTGAGTGTGTCACAAAGTTTAAATCAGGAGTGGGCAAAATGTAGCCCCCAGGGACATTCTGTGACTCTAGGTCCATTTTTGTGATCTTCAAGTTAAAAAAACAAAGAAATAAAAAACACTCTTTTTGCCCCAAAAGGCCCTGTAGGGGTATGGACATTTTTCCAACGTTCCCCCTATCATAAAGCATTTAAGGTCCAGGAAAGGTCTTTTTCTAAAAAAAGGAAATGGCCCCACACCAGCACTTGCCAATACGTGACAAAAATGCCACCATGCCCCCTACAGAGTGTTTGGAGGGGCGTCTGAGAGCCAAACTGTTGTTGCATGGTGGTGTGTGTGTGTGCGTGCGTGCGCGCGCCACTCCAAGATCTGCTGGGGCAAAAGGCCGCAGCACAATATACTGTTACAGTCCTATGTTCCACTTTAATTGCCATGGCAACACCCCATGGAAACCTGGGATTGGCAGTTTAGGGAGGGGCATTTGGAATTCTCAGCCAGAGAGCTCTTGAGCCTAAGTAAACTACAAACCCCAGAATTCCACAGGATGTTGCCATGGCAGCTGAAGTGTAATATAGTACTATAAGCGTGTAGTGACAGGGCCCTAAGACAGCACCCTATCCTCCCACAGTTGCCCATCCCTGGTTTAAAGAATTCCTGCCTGCTCCCAGGGTTAGAAGTCTTATGGCCAACATGATTCTTTAATCTTTATTCAGATAGAGAGGAAAGCATAATCCCCCACAGTCATGTTTTCTTGCAAAATCCCCTGAAAATAAGACTAACAAGAGAGGAATTTTTTTGACATTTTCACCTGCAAAGTTTCAGCTACCTGCCATATGGTGGCCTCAACCCAATTATCCCCTCAGTTAGCACAAATATTTGTATGCAGATCTATGCTACACTGAGCCATATATTGCCCCCCTCCAAAACTTACCAGTTGAGTCCCTGATGCTGCCCTGTATGGCTGCTTCCTACTTTGCTTGGAGAAGCATCTGGCTACCTCCCTCACAGCCAGATGTGTCATGATTTACAGCAGGGCTGAGACCCCTGGAAGACCCTGGTGGATCTCAGTGCTGATATCATCAATTCATGTCTGGTTACTTAATACACTGCAAGTTTAGCTATGGGGCACATGACCAGACAGTTCTCCAAGCACACATGCTCACCAAGAAAGCATGGGATGGTCATGCAGGGTGGTGTCAGGGGCTTAACAGTAGGACAGAGAGGTGGCTTTGGGACTTGGGCAGAGAAGAAGTAAATACCAGCCCCTGAGCACCCGAAAAACGACATCCACACATGTAAGAGAAATTTATGCATGCAGATGTCTGTCAGAACTCCTACTGGGAAAAACATCTGAGACAAATATTGTCCCAACTAATTGACTCTGTGTTCACTGCAGCCTTTTTTAGTCAAATATGGTGGGTTAATGTCTACTGAAAGCAGACACCCCACCTCTGGGCATTCAGGGATTACGGAATCCCATTAAGTGTGCACTCACAAACACTCTTGTGAAGACTGGAAAGTTTTACACCTCACAAACACAGGAATTGTCAAATGGGATAAGGAAACACCCTGAAAATTATGATCCCTTCATGGATTTTTTAAAAAATTTTTTGCCTAGATTATGCTTAAAAGCATGGGTGGGCAAAATGTGGCCTCTGAGTTAAATGCTGCCCCTTGAGCTTTTTGCCCCCTAGGACGGATTTTAAAAATTGTTTGTGCCCCAAATTACCCAAAGGTGTTATGGGGGTAATTTTTGCCACAGTTTTTGTTCCCTAGGCCATTTTAGGCCCTGGATACACCTTTTTTTGAAACAGGAAGTGACAAGGAGCAAATGTCACTCAATTCCTGTTATTAAAAGGGTCTAAAATGGCACTGGGTGCCCAACAACATGGAGAAAATGCCCCCACACCTCCTTAGAGGGGGTGCATGGTGGCAAAAGGCTTGATGGGAAGTTGCTGTGGAGGTGTGAGTTGCAGCCTCCCGGTTCTTCTAGGGGTCTAATGCAGCTTTCCAGCCTTTCACAGAAACCCACCCCTTGATTAAAAGGCACTGGAGCCAGACTGCTCACTGTTTGGCTTGTGATGTCTGATTCTCTCTTAGGACTCAACAAGAACCTCATTCTCCTTTTTGGCCGTTTTCCTGCTTCTGTGTATTTTTGCGGGAGGGAGGAAGGGGCTTGGTCTATCTACCCATCCATCCATTGCCACAGGCTTTAGTGCAGTCCAGACTTTGCTACTTGTTTTTTTAAATGAAGATAAAACGCACGACATCTTTTTAAAACATCCCCAGGGTTTAGCTCTTGTTCCCATTTTACAGATACGCAAAAGATGCTAAATGACGAGCCCAAAGCTCCCCAGAGCAAGTGGATCTACTAGCAGAGGTGGGGATGGGATGTCTAGCTGTTTCCAGGTCAGTAGGCCAATGAATCGTTTCCAGGTGCGCTGGCTAGAAGGACCCAAAACCCTTAGACACAAAGTACAGTGGTGTCTTAGCTTTTGGCATGGGAGAGGCCTCTCTCAGTCACATCATTTACTACGTTTGCCTTCTCAGCTTTCCCACAAGAATACTAAGCAGACTGAGAAGTAAAAATGTAATTAACAAGACCAGTGGTGGACAAAATGTGGCCAGTGGATCACATGTGACCCCCAAGCCTGTTTTTTGTGGCCCCAGGGGCCAAAAAATTAAAAAAAAAAGTTTTTCAATTTTTTCTTCTTTTTTTGCCACCAAATATTCTCTAGTGGCTTGGGGTATATTTTTGCTACTTTTTGCCTGCCCTAGGCCAATTTAGGCCCAAGGGATGCTCTAATTTTTTTTTTGGAAATAGGAAGCAAACAGGAAGTTACTTCTGCTCACTTCCTGTTGTTACAAAGGCTACACCTGGGCCTAAAATGGCTCCTAAAGACATGGCAAAAATGCCACCCATATCCACTGAAGGGCCTCTGGGGGCACATTTAATTTTTTTTCCCCTGAGGGAGCAGCGAGGGTTCCAAGGTTTCAGGCATTAGGCTCCTAGCCTTCCACAGCTGCCTTCCCCTAGACTAGTAAAACATTGCTGAATGGACTCCTTGGTGAGCCCTGTCTTATTGGGGCCCACCTTGAACACCCTCCGCAGTTCAGGTGAGGAACGAAACCTTAACACCCGAAATGGGGAGAAGGCAGGTATGGGATCCAGGGGCGGGTGGCAGCCTCTCACCTGTTCCTGGAGTTCAGCCAGCCGGGTGGCCCTCTCCTCTTCAGAGTCCGAACTGTCAGAATCCGATGAGCTCTCTTCGCTGCTGTGGCTGCTCTCCATGCTTTTGCTCACGACTGGTGCCGCTGGGGGAGGGGGTGGTGGGGGCTCTGCTGGCTCATCCGGCATCTTGGCAAACCTCATCTCAAAGACATCCTGTGGGGAGGAGTGAGGTTTGGAATCGGGGTGAGTGGGCAGGCAGAAAAGATTTCCAAGAAACACAAACAACCCCATACACTTCTTCTGTAGCAGTTGCAGCTGGTGCATGCCAGGTCAGCATAGCAATGAATCCGCTCCAGCTTTTGGATAGCTTTAGAGGAATTCTCCAAGGTGCTGAATCATGTCCTCCAAAGAGGTTCAAGCTCCTTTAAAGCCTGGAGTAGATTCACCATCCCACTGACGTGGAATCCATAGCCTTCAGTCTTTGAGGCAGATGTAGCAAGGATGACGGATTTTTTTAAAAAATGAAATAAAATGTGAGGGATCACTTGTTCTGACCATTCAGAACAATCTACTCCACTGCTTCTCCATCAAGTCACTATTATTTTGCCTAAGAGCCACATTTACCTGAAGCTTCCTGGCCATGGCCACAACTTCATGGTCGGGAGGATTGTACTTGTAACAATTAGAGAACATTAACCGAATATCCGCCGCAAAACCCTGGGCATCTTGATATTCTCGGCTGTCCATTTTTTTCTGCAAAAACAGGAAGCCAGAAAAGTGGGGAGGGAGAAGACGGAAAAAGGGCAATTGGATGGGAGACAGGGAGGGACGGGGAGGAAAAGCCATAAGCAACATGCATTCAGAGATGAAATGGGCAATGTGAGAAAGCTGGTTCTTTTAAGAAAAAAGGCAAGCAGGAAAATAAAAAGCTTAGTCCTGTTTAAAAGATTACAGATGGACCATGAAGGTTACCGCAACAAACAGAACCATTTCTGCCAGCACTTTTGCCATTCAAATGTGTCAGAGTGATGACATAATCCTTATGACGGAGGCATTATAGCTTTGGCTACAAGCTGACAAAACCACGAGCACACTTCACTGCAAGCCATTGTTGCATTAAGAAAATTATGAACAGCTACTTTGCAAGGTGAGAAGAAACATTTCATATTTCCATTTCCAAGCATCAGCCAACAAGTCCCCTCCAGAAAACTCAGTGGTGAGCCACAAACTTGAGTTTCCCTGCTAGGCTCTCACTGAACCCTGATGGTCAATAACTGCAGACAGATTCCTTTGCTACATGGAAGCTTTCCTTTCAGCTGCAAAGTCAAATGCTGGCTGACAGACCAACACACTCTCTTTAAAAGCCAAGGAGTCACCATGCCTAAAGAAATTCCACTAGTGAGTGATGACCAGAGTTTGGGGATAAAATTATTTTTAGAACCCAACTCCAAGAATCAGTCAGCATGAGAATTTTGGGAGCCCAAAACAACTTTTCCCAAGTTCTGATGATGAGCCAAATGAAGCAAATTTCATTTTTCGATAGGGTTTTGTTCATTTTTTTTAAAAAAAACCTGACTCCTGCTTTTCACACGTCTTCATTCAAAAATATGAAAGACCCTCAAGGGAACCCACACAGTAGGTCATTCTCATCTTTGAAAGACTATTCCCAGAACAATTTGTGCTCTGTAGTAAGAACCTGAGAAAAGCAACACTCCTCAGCTTTGGGGAAGGGGAGTTTCCAACCCTAAAGTGATCGAAAATGTGCCTTGTGTGCCTTTTTAAGTTAACTCAAGAAAGGTATTAACACAGTACAGCAGTAGTTCTTAACCTGGGGTCCGTGAAGCCCGTCCTCTGGATATCAACAGCACCTGGTGCAATAGAAATGCAGCAATGCGGGGGGGGTGTGTGTGCAGATGCCAAAATTGCTCCTTTGTTTGAAATGAGGGAGCAGTTTGGGTGCATAAACACACCTGCTGCCGTATTCCTTGGCGCCCATCCCTGACAAAAAGGCCACACCGAAGGGCATATATGCCCACTGAAACTGCTCCTTCATTTGCAAATGAGGAAGCAGTTTGGGTGCATGCGCATGCTTGCCGTCTCTCTGTGCCCCACAATGCTGCCACGTTACTGACAAAAGGGACACTGTGGCAGCCATGTGCGCACACCTGAACTATGACTCTGGAAATGAGAGTTTGAATGAATCCTCACTCAGCCACAGAAACCCACTGGGTGACCTCAACCAAGTCACATTCTCTCAGCCTTAGTGAAAGGCAAAGGCAAAGGCAAAGCTTGCAAAGAAAACCCCCATGATAGGTTTGCCTTATGGTTACCGTAAACCAGTTTTCAAAGGGGAGAGATATGATGTGTAGAAAGAACCTCCTCCTCTCAGTGGCACTTGTTGTGTGCCTTCAAGTTCACTTCTGACCTACAGTAACCCTAAGGCGAACATATCACAGGAGTTTTCTTTTTTTTTGGCAAGATTTGTTTAGAGTGGGTTTGCCTTTGCCCTCCTTTGAGGCTGAGAGAATGTGGTTTGCCCATCCAGTGTCTGAGTGAGGATCTGAATCCTAGTCTGCAGAAGCCTTAAATAAACAAATAAATAAATATTTGTTTATCTTGGGTTAAGCCTTAGGGAATCCCAGTAAGAAATTATATTTACAGGGGGTCTCCAGTAAAGAAAAGGTTAAGAATCACTGCAGTATAAATTTTAAAACATTTTTAGGGCCAAAATGGCTACTTCTGCTTTCTCCTTGAAACTGTACGAACCAGGCTTGCTGAAATCAGAGGTGGCAAAATGAGGACATTACCCCCCCATAAAAGTCCCCCCCTAAAGGATTTTCCTTCAGTCCCCAAATTTCTAGCATTGCAAGGAGTGAGACACAGAAAATCATTCACACCTAGAATTCCTGTATTTGTTGTGTTCTGTTCTTTCGGTCACTTTTTTTGGATTCCTTAACAGAATTTCTGAAGCCTCAATCAAAGTTTTCAGTCACTGTAATGCTTGGAATTTGGGGAATTAAGAAATATTTCATTGGGAGGACAAGATTCCTATTTGTGGGGGGCTACATAACTAAATCTCTGGCTGAAACTGCTAGAAAGCTAAGTGGATCCAGCTCCTAGAAGGGTGGGGACATAGGTTGGCACTGGCATCTAGAAATACCCAAACACAGGAACACCCAACATAAATGCCAGTCCTGACCTTCTATCACTCCTTCAGTGCTCTCCTTCCCCACCCTAGCCTAGAGCAGCACTAGTCAACCTGGGCTGGTTATTTAATAAACTAACCAATATATTTTCAAACTCACATGAAAATATTTTGCATTGATTTTTCTGTTTCTAGTCCAAAATGAGCAACAACTTTGCCCTGCGTTGTTACGTATTCTCTTTCCACGGTGGTGGGGAAAGTACTATCCTACAGATGTTGTAGTCCAGCCACACCCAGAGGCCAGCATAGATTCCCATTTCTGCTTTACATCTTTAAGGAGTGGCAACTTGCTTGCTCCCAAACATACAAAAATGATGTAGCCAAGGTGCAAATAGATGCACAGATATCCACTTTCACGTATATTCAATGGAGCTGTGTGCCCTGACATTCTAGCCTATAACAGGATCAAGAGACAGATTTGTCAAGTTGGTGCCTTATAACAGTGATTCCCAAAATAGCATACACATAACCTACAAACCAGGACATTTAGGAGTATGGGAAAAAATGCAATAATGGCAGCAAAAGACATACATGTCAACATTGTTAGCCTTGGATCCCATTTAGGAGAAAGGAAGGGGATAAATTTAAAAAATAAATAAAGATACAAGTCAAAAGTGGTGAAATTAATTGAATGTTATGAGTGGTAGAGCAGGTTACCTTCATTATTTAATCTCAAGGAAAGCCCTATTCCCTCACTGTTATTTTGCCAAATAGTGGGGAATCCCTCCCTAAACAATGTGTTCTGAACATGCCACTATGGTGCGCGTGTTCAGTGGCACACCCCTCACATTCACAGCTTTCAATCTCCTCTGCTCTGAGAATATCAAGTGCTGTTGCACCAGTACTGGTGTATATATAAGCGGGCATCTTAAGTCAATCCTGTGAGCACTGTTCAGTGAGAGAGTTCTTCCAAGTCTTCTCTACATCTATTCTCTTTGTCATTGTTTTAAGTTTTAAATTAATTTTTCAATTTGTGTATGATCAGATATGGACAGCAGTTGTATTAATGACGAACACATTGCTAACATGAAGGGTATAATTCACAGAAACAGGGTGCCAAGGGGTATGCAAGCAAAAAAAGGTTGGGAACCACTGCCCTATAGGGTTCACACAAGGAATGAATCCTGTGGATTAGGTCCTTGTGTCTAGAAGCCACTTTGGAAGACTAGGCAAATGGGATGTTGACATTCCAGTCTGCATCCTGACCCCACGTCTGGTGACTCTAAGCACTGATCTGAAACTGCTAATGCCAGGAAAATGCCTCTAAGGAAGATGCAACTAATACAGAGTCCATGAGAGTCACATGAATCTTACACCTCCCTCCCACCCAGTCTTTTTCCATGCTCTGCTTTGGGTATGTCCAGACTACACAACTATAGCACTCTGATATTACTTGGTCTGACATGGAATTTGAGACCTGCAGTTTTGTGAGACACTTTGAATTCTCTGCTTCCTTTCCCTGGATGACAGACTTAGAGGCTTGTAGTAGAGAATTCTAAACTGCAAATGATTCCACAGGAAGGAGCCACAGCAGTTAAAGCACTCTTAAAGTGTTTTGATGGTGCAATGAAGATATACCCACTCTGGCTAGTGAGGACACGGAGAAGCCTTCTTGGTGGCTGCTCTTGGGGGGGTTCAATCTGCCCCTCTTCTGTTGTCCTTTTGCTGGCAAGTAAAGACCTTCCTGTTTAAACAGGGCTTCAGCCTCAACTGACTTGGGTAAGGGACATGCAATGACATTTGGTTTTTTTTTAGTATGTAATATATAATTTTAATTATTTGGTTTTAATGTAAATGTCTTCAAAAGTGGTATTTCAACTAGATATATGGTTTAACGTTTTTTCAACTCTCAAATGCCCTCTAGGAGGTATGGCAGGCATTTCTACCAGGTTCCCCCACTTCCAAATCAATTTAGGCCTCCAAATGCCCTTTTCTGAAACAGGAAATGACTTCTGTTCACTTCCTGGTGTTCAAAAAAAGGCTCTTCTGGGCCTACAATAGCCCCCAAGGAAGGTGGAAATGCCCCCCCCATTCTCCAGAGGCCATTTGGGGGCAAACATTTATTTATTTATTTATTTATTGTGGGACCAGTGGAGAGGTATGGCCCTCCAGGTTTCCTGGGGAGTTAATACATCCCCTTACCTTCCCAAACTTACCCAGTTAAGTTTTATCGTTAGTTGCTTTGAATCCCATTTCGGAGTAAAGTGAGATATAAAACAAACAAATATAACCCTTATGTCAAATTGCATTAAGGCAAAAAGACAGAAAGGGAGGAGAAAAACATACTTTCACAGTACTGAGATCCATTGGGTGTTTGATGATGTCATGGTAATCGTGCAGCTCCAAGGCCTCTGCATCCACTGGCTTGTAGAAAGGCCAGGCATAGGCCGCGTGCTTCTTGGAGAGCATTTCCTTGAGGATGCTGTCGCAGTACTTGAGGTGCTCTGAAAGCTTTCCCTTCTTGCCAGCGTGCTGGGGGACCTCCCCGTCTTCTAAGTCCTTCTTTGGCGGCTTGATGGGCCGCCCACCACTCTCCCGCCGGGCCACCACTTTGGCCTGCTTGGAGTCTGATAGCGGGGTGGGAGACTCACTCCGGCTGGCCGTGATGGCCGACGTGGTGGGTGTGGTTGTGTCTGCTTTCCGCTTCACCCCTTTTTTCTGCAATTCAAACACAACAGGCATGTTGGGCTTTGTGTGTGTAGGTGTGTGAGTTCTCAGACAATAAAGCAGAAGTCGGGAACAGCTTAGAGCCAGCGTTCGCAGTGGTTTGAGCACTGGACTACGACTCCGGAGACCAGGGTTTGAATCGCCGCTCAGCCATGGAAAACCAGTGGGCAAGGCAAAGGCAAACCTCCTCTGAATAAATCTTGCCCAGGGAAACCCTAGGATGGGGTTGCCATAAGCCACAATCAGCTTGAAGGAAGATAAGAACAACAAGCACCCTCGGATAGTGCTTCTGAAGCTAACAGACTGAAGAGGACTGGCAACTTTTCTCCAATGTGCCAGGAACTGGGATAACAGTTGTGCCCATCGACCACAACTGTTTCTTTGTTTCTTGGAGAACCTCCCAGCACTAGCAGCTGGTGTCTCAGGAACAGGAACTGGTCCATGGACCACTCCTTTGAGCAACACTGCGAATTTACAGCAGTTTGAAGTCACTTTGACTGCCATGGCTTCACCCAATGGAATCCTGGGATATGGGGTCTGAACAAATCTTGCCCAGAAAACTCCATGACAGGTTTGCCTTAGAGTCACCATAAGTGGGAAAAGACCTGCAGGCATATAACAATGGGAACACTGCTACCATCATTATCATCATCATCGTTACTGTTGTTCTTGTTTTTGGCTGGAATCCTGCTAAAGATTTATATCTTGGAAAGGATTTATATGCCCCAAAGGCACCAGATCACATTTGATCTTGGAACTAAGCAGAGTCACTTCTGGTCAGTATATGGATAGATGACCAACAAATACCAGGGGCTGTAGGCTATATTTCAGAGGAAGGAACTGGTCAAACCACCTGAGTATTCCTTGCCTAAGAAAACCCTGTGAAATCCCTGGGTTCCCTGTAAGTCAACAGGCAATGTGAAGGCACATACACATGCACTACAAGTTGACTTATACTGCTGGAATTAGAATTGGGCAGTTCCATATCACCTGTATCCAGTAAGGGACTGCTGTTATGTTATTATGTGGGGGAGCCAGGATTTAACAAAGTGAGGGTGGTGCATCGGGATTGACACACAATGAGATTAAGGCACAATGGGACCAAGGTATATCAAGACACTCTTGCCATTGTCCCATCAGGCATCTACTCAATTCACTAAGAGTTCCTTAGTGGCTCTGCTACTTAGCCAAGTATGTATAAAGCTATACAGCGTTCACCACCATAGAGAATTCTAACCATGATTACTATCTTTATTTATATCCTGTCTTTTCCCCAAGATTGAATACAATTAAAAACACATAAAGAGTTAACATTAAAACCAAATTAAACTGATGAAATATTAAAACCATACACTTCCAAAAAGCTTTTCAAAAGTTAGACAATACAATTTAAAACAACACAGCTACAGCCCTTTCCTTAAAAGCCTTCAGTTCTAAAACTCTGTGGCATATAAAAAAGCCTTCACTTGCTGTTGGAAGGAGAATAAGGAGGGGGCCGTTCTAGACTCCCTAGGGAGAGAGTTTCAGAGCCTACGGGCAGCCACTGGGAATGCCCTATTTTGTGTTTCCACCACCTGTAACAGTGAAGTGATGCGACAGAGAGAAGGGTCTCTCCAATAGATCTTGGGATCCAGGCAGGCTTGGACAGATACCATCTGACAGATACATGGGACCCGCAGGCTGCATATGGCCTTTAGCATGTCCCTCTAGATGTTGTTAGATTGCAACTTCCAGCATTCCTCACCATTGGCCATGCTGGCGAGGCTGTTGGGACTTGCAATTCAACCACATTTAGAGGCCACATGACTCCCAATCCCTGATTTAAGCCTTGTTTTCCCAACAGCATCATGAGGGCTAGAAGTCTTATTTATTGTTTGTATTTCAATGAAGAGGAGGTAGGTAAGTGCAGCTGTGAGAATAGCCGGGCGCAGCACAAAGTGGCATTTCTGGACTTTTGTGAATCCTGTGTCTGTTATCCCCACTTAGAGAGAACTCTTTCTCAGTTCCAGTAGAGGCTGGATATCTACTTTGTCAAATGAAGAATATCTTTATCCGAGAATCATTGCACCACATAATCTGCAATGAAGCCGGGAAGCAGCGAGGCAAGGTCACAGGTGGTAAATTGCCCAAAATTACCACCCACACTCTTGAGTGTGGGGGGAAATAGTCCTCCGTTGTCCATGCGGGATACATTCCAAGACCTTCAGTGGATGGCTAGAACTGAGGATAGTACTGAACCCTACACAGAGAATCCTGCACTTTCACAAGATTCCTGTGAAAGTGGAAAAACATGAATAAAAATGGAAATCATGAAAATCATGAATGCTATTTTTTTTTAACTTGGGAACACTCCTCTAAGAATCTCTAGGTTCTCTAGCATGATTCCATTCTCCACTTCTGGTGGAAGTGGGCTACAGAGTCATGGTATAGGACCTAGCAATGTCTAGAGAAATGTTCTCTCTAGGAACTCAGGTCCTCCATCATGACTCTATGGTCACAGAATCATGCTGAAGAACCTATAGATTCTTAGGGAGAATATACTTTTTCCATGGCAGGGACAAATAAAGTAAGATTTTTTAAAAATTAATAAAGAAAATAAAATAACTCATGAATAATCAAATCCGCAAGTGCTGAACCCACAAAAGTGGAGAGTTCATTGTATATACTATTTTTCTATATGCATATACCTATCATAAAGTTTACTTTATAAATGAGAGACAGTAAGAGTTAACAATAGGTAAAAATAAAATAGAACAGCTATAACAATATATTGTAATAAAAGTTATTTGATCATTGTCTCTTTCTCTAAAAATACCATATGTATTTTTAGTATTTTTGAACTGCGGTTGACTGCAAGTAATTGAAATCTCAGAAAGCGAAACCGTGGGTAAGGGAGGAACTGCTGTATTTCAGAACTATGCCTCGTGCGAACAGGAAAAGAAGAGACCTTTCATGGATTACCTTGACAATTGGTGGCGTTGGAGGAACGACTGGCATAATGGGAGCGGCAGGAGGAGGAGGAGGGGGTGGAGGGGGGGCCGTGGCAGGGGGAGAGGTGATGGGGGTGATGTTTGTGGTAATGGTTGGCACAGGTGTGACGGCAATGACCGGCGTCTGTGATACAGAAGGAGGGACGTTCTGAAACGGGGCTGGCGGGGACACTGAAGACACAGCTGTGGTTGCTGGGTGCTGGGTTCCTGTTTTTAAAAAAAAGAATGAAAAGAGATTAAGCTCAGTGTTTAACATGGTAGCCATGTGCAGTAGAGGCTCCTGCTATGAAGATCTCAGTTTTGGTTTCATTACCGATTTTCAAGGAGGCTCAACCATACTCTCTCAAATAGCTACTTTCAACTTTGGATGAAAACCTGGAGTGGTTCCCTCTCCATTGTCATCGGAGCTGTCAAATGCCACGGGGTTTGGTGGGTGAACAGAATTTGCAAAGCAAATACATTGCTCAGAGAGGAAGAGTGGCATGAACTGTCCCTTCATGCCAAGCCTGCTCATGATACAGGACACGTTTAGTGGAAGGCTGCAAAAGGAAGTGCATTCAGACAAAAGAGCCTGGGAAATGCATGGGCTAGGACTGTGTCAGAGGGCCAAGAAACAAACTGTAAAGGAGCTATCCAAGGTACAAATTTCTAACACACACGCACACACACACTTATCTTCAGTACTTGGGAGAGCTCCTTTCAATTAGGAAATTAACACTAGAGTGGATTCACCACAACCCTAATATGGAAGCCACTGACTAGCCCAGCTCCATAGACACTAAAATTATGCAAGGAGGAACCTATCAATCATCCTTTTGCCCCAGATTGGCCTCCTTCTTGCATCCTGGAAGATGTGTCTGGCTCCACATGCTGTCCCCAGCAGCCTTGCCAAAAGGAAGAAAAAAAAGTACAGCAGTTGCCAGTTCAGAAAATTTTGTAAAGCTAATCTTTAGCCATGATAAGTTTAATTCTGGAAGTAATACAGAAATCTCTGAATCCTAACTGGATTAGGAGTGGCTAAGTAAGATCTCCAGTGGTTAGAGTAGAGCTTAGTAAATTTACTTCTCTCAGCCACAACTCCCAGACTGCCCCAGATAATACAGTCACAAACCAAGTTGCCTGGGGGACCTAGGAGTAGGTGGGGATTGCAGGTCAGAAAAGTAACCTTTCTGGACTCTGAGTCGGAGTAGCCTCTTGCACACTGCATTGCTCCCTCCTAGGATTAATCGAGGCAGAATCAATGATTGCTGATTGCGGGAGGGGGCGGAATTTTCTTCAAAACTTAATCATGCTTAATCAGTCTCACTTATTCATCTATGTGACCTGTGTTGTGTGCACTTGCAGCCGTCTTGCGAGCTTTGCCTTTTGGTACTGGAGGTAACAACTCCACTTCCTCTTGAGGCATCTGGGCCACTTTCTGCAGGAAGATCTTTTCCAAAGCTTGTGCCATGAGGACGATGTCATCTGTTGGCTGGAGGATGCCCAACAGGACAGGGTGGGAAAACACACAGAAGAAAGTGGGATGTCAATTAGCTTTCTTTGTCATGATGGAACAGACTTTACACAGGATTGTAAATTTTGAATCCATACCTTCCAAATTGTGGGACATCTTCCCAACTAATTTCATTTCTTTTTTAACAGTTTTGGAGTTTTAAATCTCAGCTGCAAGAACCTTGTTCCCTAGCTGCAAATGCCAAGATGAGAGTTTGACTAGCCTACTAGACAAGCTAGTGTGGTGTAGTAATTTGAAACTGGACTAGGATTGTAGCAGACCAGGGCCATTTCCGCATTAGCCTGTTATAGGGCTATGATTCCAATTTCAACATCCTACGGAATCCTGAGGTTTGCAGTTTTGGGAGGGAGGGTTTCATAGGATGTTGAAAGTGGAATCTTAGCGCTATAACAGGCTAGCGCAGAAATGGCCCAGGGTTCAAGTCCCTGCTCAGTCATGGAAAACCAGCAGGTAACCTTGGCCAAATCATACTCTCTCTCAGCTTCAGGAGAAAGCAATAACAAACCAGCATGAAAGCCAAAATGATGTAGTGGTTTCAATGTTGGACTGGGACTCCAGGAAACTTGGGTTCAAATTCCTGCTCAGCCATGGAAACCCACTGGATGGCCTTGGGCAAATAACACTCTCTCAGCCTAAGAGCAAAGGCCATTTTAAGCCCCCTGTGAACAAATCTTGCCAAGAAAACCCCAAAACAGATTCATCTCTGAGTCACATAAATCAGAAACAAACTGAAGATACGCTGCAACAAGTTCTGGCTGAAGCCATCTTAAAATTCAGTGACAAAAATATGTGAACTGAAGACTAGAATTTGAAAGGTTTTTTTAGGGGTATAAATGTTTTAGGGGTACAAATCTGGCCAGCAGAAGGCTGCCACCCTGACTTACCACATGAATGCTGATACATGGATGAGGTTATGAATGTAACAATTTTGCTCATGACATTTCTTACAGCAGATAAACAGAGCTTGCAGAGAGAGGGAGGGAGGGAGGGAGGGAGGCAGGCAGGCAGGCAGGCAGGCAGGCAGGCAGGCAGGCAAGGGAATCCTGTAGAACCTTTGAGACTAAATGGGAAAAAGACATTTCTAGCTTAAGCTTTTGTGGACTACAGCCTACCTTGTCAAGTCCAGTGGAATCCATTAAATCTATGCTAGATAATTCTTTTCCTCAGTTAATCTCAAAAGGGCTATAAGATTCCCTCATACAAGCTTGAGTATCCCTTATCTGAAATGCTTGGGACCAGATATGCTTTGGATTTTTTTGGATTTTGAAATATTTGCATATCCGTAATGAGCTTATATACTCTTCTTTTGACATGGTGTCTGTTCTTTCATCAGTTCTTCTCCTCTTGCCTTCTTCCTGTAAAGAACACAAAGAAATTATGGAGGCTACCCTGGAACCATGTATGCACACTGACTGCAAAAGAAGCTGAGAAGGAACAAGGGTGCCAAGCTGACTGAGAGACTTTGCAAGCAGTGCATGCACACAGTTCCAAGCGAGCCTCCACAATGCCCTCATGTTACCTACAGGAAGAAGCCTGGGTTCCAATTTTCAAAAGTTTCAGATTTTGGAGTATTTAGGATAAGGAATACTCAGTCCGTATCCTTCTGTGCTGAAACAGACAAACACAGGCAGGTCACTGAATACTACTATTATGGAGACGCTGCAAAGGTCACTTAAATTAATTCAGTATTATTCACAGTAGAAGGAGAAATCTTTAAACAATTGTGTCAATCATTACTTTTTAAAGAAAGTATTGCAGCCTGCATTCAAAGACTGGTTTCATGTGAAACCTTCCAGACCTGCAAACCAGAGCTGATTTCACTTCAAAACATCTCCAGCCTTTTAAAAGCTCATTACCTCCCATCTCCAATTGCTGATTAGAGATAACAGAGGAAGAAAGATTTAAAAAAAAAACAAGTCAAAGCTTGTCACTAATTATGTCAAAAATTTAATGAGTGTAGGCTTTGTCAAGCTAATAGCAAAATGTGACACTGTTTCACCCCCTTGGCATTCAAATGACCAAAGAGATGAACGTAACATGTTGTTCTTAATATGTTATTTCCAACCTTTGAAGATAAAGCATGCATTGCCGTAGGGTGCTGATCTTTACCTTGTTATAAATGTAACAATTTGTAAACATGGTGTTGAAATCCTGCATACATTCACTGGCACTCCAGTAATAGTTGTGCTCCAATCTTTTCTTGATCGTCCCCATGTCCATTGGGTTTTTAATGATTTTGTGATAATCCTGGTGGGAAAAAGAGCTGTTCAGTATTTTTGCTGCAAAGTTGATGTATGTGACATTTTAACACAAGTAACAGCAACAGGTAGGTACCAGACTCCAGAGATCACAGAGTCAAAATCATGAAAGGGGAGTCAGAAGACAGGAAAGGCAAAAACAAAAGGTAACAATAAAGAGAAACAGTGTGGGGTAATGACTTGAGTGTTGGACTATGACTCTGGAGACCAGAGTTCAAATCCGTGCTCAGTCATGGAAACCCACCTGAGGAAATCTTAGGTAAGGCACACTCCCTCAGTTTCAAAAGCGAACCCCCTCTGAACAAATCTTGCCAAGAAAACTCTGTGACAGGTTCGTCGTATGGTCCGCTTAGATTGGAAACAACTAGAAGACACACAACAACACTGACGGACCATGGGTTGCAACTGAACATCCTTGCAGCAGAGTGTAAATAGTCACACATTGAGATACATTGCACCAGCACTACACAACACCCAACCAAACAGCAACACTGTGCAATATGCGTCAATTACTGGGGCTCATTGTGCAATGTGTAATGTGTGATAAGCAACCACAATCTGAAACTGTGCACCCACACTAGACAACATTGCTGTATGTGTAACTCTGGTTCAACGCCTTCTATTACCGGTAACTGTGATAATTCAATGGAACCTCCATATTCAGACTTACTCCATCCATGAAACAGACCTGCTTCAAACCACAATCCCACATATCAGACTTAAATCAAATCTCCCCCTTAATCAAATACTAATTTAAGTGTTTTGGTATCCAGAGCAGAGTTTGGAAACATTACTTCTGGGGGACCATAGCTCCCAGAATCCCCCCCACCCCCCGCCACAGGCAGCCTGACTAGGGGCCATGGTAGAAGGAGGGTTCTGGAGGTTATAGTACCATTAAAAGCCAATGTTTCCAACTCTGATTCAGATGGCAGCATTAAACTGTGGTTAGAGGAAAGACAGCCAGTGTAGTATAGGAGAAAGCCAGTATGATTCTGTGGTGTCAATACTGGATTAGGCATCTGGAAGGGAGGGCCTTCAAATTCCCCACTCAACCAATGAAACCAGCTGGGTAACCTGGAAAAATAATTCCCCTCAGCCTCAGAGGAAGGCAACAGCAAACCTCCTAGGACTCTTGGAAAGTAGGACTCTGGGAGACTGGATGACTTTGGCATGGCACAGATTCACAGCCTTAGAGAAAGGCAATACAAACCCTTCTCAGAATAAATCTTGCCAAGAAAACTTTATGATAGGGTTTCCATAAGTCAGAATTGATGTGAAGGCACATAAAAACAACAACAAAGAGGCACATAAAAAGAACAAGGCCCAAACAAGACATAACGCTTAGCCATGGTTTGTTTCCTCTAACCACAGTTAAGCACTGCATTTGAATCAGAGCTGGGATTTTTTTTTTCTGGACCACCCCCACCAGTCCACAAGAGAAAAGCCAGACAAGGAAAGATACTCACTGGTAGATTCAGCTTAATTGCATCAACAGGTTGGTAGAAAGGCCAAGCAAACTGGTGCTTCCATAGTGTCTTCACCACAACATTCTGCATGTACTGGAGCTGGTTGGTCTTTCTGCCAGGTTTCGCTGGATTGGTCACCTCTGGGGGCGGTGGGTTGGCCGGGCCCTGAGGAGCCTGGATGGCTGATGTGACAGCAGACATGTCCCCCTCCGCCTTTTTGTCTCACTTCTGCTCACGGTGAAGATGGTGACAGTAGCAGCAGGTACTAAGTAATGGACTGCTGTTGGCCTTTACAAACCCCAGACAGGAATGGTATCCCATTTCCAGAGACCAGCCATGAAGCCTGGAGGAGGAGGAAAAAGAAAAAAAAATTAGTCTCTAGAATGCAATACAGGGACAAAATCGGTATGCCTCAAGTTGATTAAGTGGGTGTGTTCCTGGGCATACCTTCTTTAAATCTGACACCAGAAGCACAAATAACATGGAAAGAAGAACATGTCCCTGCTGCTCAAAAAAGAAGAGCTATTCAATATATGTCTTCAGAACTAACAATATGCAAATATGAAATGAAACAACTGGGCCAGATAAACCTTGCATGAGTAAACAAATCATTTTGAACATTCCAGAGACCACATGAAGGCTTCGGGTGCACCATCTACAGCCCTTTCCAGATAAAGATAACCTAGCTATAGTAGTCCATGTAATCTCCCGATTAAACTACTGCAATGTGCTCCATTTGGGGCTTCCCTAGAAGACTCAGAAGCTGTGGTTACTGCAAAATGCTGCCAGCTACCAAATGCAGTCAACTGCTGAGCAAAATATCATATATAGACAAGATATAGTGCCATACAAGGTAAGTGCAGTGGACATCAATATGCTTTTGGTCTGAATTCAAGGTGACTGTGATGACAATGAAAGGCCCTAATGGCTTGGGACCTTGGTACTTAAGAGAGCACCTCTCTATACATGTGTCTCCCCAAGGACTGAGGTCTGTTGCGGGGGGAGGCTCTGTGTCCCACCACTATGGTAAATATATTGTATGGTGACATAGGAGAGAAACTTTTTTGCCATGATATCCCAATTGTTGAACATCCTCTTCTTGGAGGCCCAAACAATGCCAACACTAATTCCATTTAGGCACCAAATTTTAATCTTTTAAATCTGTTTTTTAATTAAGTATATATTTTTTTTAGTTTACAGGAAACCCCCACCCTTTGACACCCTTTTATCTCATGACTCGCTCTTTCGACGCTTCCAAATTAAGGATAAGTTCCATTAATTCAACAGGGGTTCTGCTCTTTCAGCCATTCTTTTTGCCTACAGAGGCTCACTTGGAAGCGCTTGCATGTGCATGCTGCTTATAAAGCAAGCTGAGAGGGGGAAAAAGGGGGGACTTAAGCTGGCTGAGAGACTTCACAAGCAGCACATGCATGGCTGGTCCCAAGTGAGTCTCCATAAATCCTTCACAGCTCCTCTTTTCAACCAATTCCCTTTCTGACAGTGCTCCAGTCCCTACCTTGTCAGATAAATAGGAGAAGCCTGTATTTAAATTATTTTTACTGTTTTGAACTGTTTTACTTTGTTGTACTCATTTTACTTATAAACCACCCTGAGATCTTTTGATATTGGGTGGGGTAGAAACATTTGGAGGAGGAGAATGAAGAGAAGGAGTTGATGGTGGTAGCAGTAGTAGTAAGGTTCTGGGGCTCCTTATTCACACTTCCAAGCAACTAAAGTGTAAAGACAGGCATCAATATATATTTACACAGTCCATGAGTTGGACCAAGTTCCCATCTTCTGCCATGCACATTGTGACAGAAATTTTATCCTGATCTCTTTAAAAAGCCACCAGTCTATACCTTTTCTCTCTACTGATGCTGTCTTTCCTTCTGTCTTAAAGCCAGCTAGCTCTGCTGGTTTCTCATACCCAGATAGTAAAAGAGTTTGTTTGCCTCTAAAAGCAGCAAAGCAGATTTTATGATTTGCTGGGCATAAGCAATCTTACTGCTCCAGCATTTAGCTATCTGTTGCTGATGAAAACATTTCAAGCAAATTATATACCAGAAATGATTTTAGGAAGAGCTTCATTGTTGGTTATACAGTATCATGAATTAATAAAAGCTACAATTAGGAAAAGACCTGGCGATGAAATAAGAAATCAGGAGAATGCAGAGTTATTTGAAGGACCGTATTCTATACAGCCTAATGGTCCTGTAGTCTTCCTAACTCTCCACCACCCACAAAACGGCTCTTGGAGGAGGTCTACAGGAGTGTCACAGTGAGTCCTCAAGGAGGAGGGGAACTCTGGTTGTTATAGAGGGCAGAAGGGATGCCAATCTCCGCAATGGCCTAAACAGTACATACACAAGCATAAAGTGGAACCATGCTTGCATGCGTCACTAAGAAGATGCTGGCCTGTATGTGTTCATTGATTTACCTAACACCTAATGTTTTTGTTATCACTGACAGTTTTGTGAATAGCCAGTATTCATAATATAATCATCAGGGCAATTTCTTGCATTTAATCTCTGTCTGGCCCTCTCTGCCTCCAATCACGTGTACTGTACAAAACAGAAAAGCATTTCAAATTTTTGATAATTCTCTGATGAAGTGGGTGACAGGCCACAAAAGCTCATGCTTTAACATGTGATCTTTAAGGTGCCACAGGAGTCTTTGCTGTTTTTCTCAAAAAACATGCATATTCCTAAGCAAATATCAGTTGACCATCAGGGTGGCAGACGCAAATTCCCTTTCCGCTTTTGTAGTCATCCATGAATGTACAATGACTTAAATATTTAAAATAAAACACACTGATAGAACATACTAAGAATATTTTTGTTTTGCTTTGAGATCCCTCCCCCATTAGGGCCAGCAAGCTGTTTTGCTTTTTGGAATTTGGGCTTTTTTCCCTCTAGGCTATCATGAGCGTCAGTATGGTATACCCATTTGAACGCTGGACTATGAGGCTGGAGACCTCTCTGCTCAGCCATGGAAACTCATTCCCAGAAAACCCCATGACAGGTTTGCTTTAGGGTCACTGTTAGTCTGAAATGATTTGAAGCCACAAAAAAACCAAAAACAAATCAGAAGCTTAAAATACGTTGTAAAGGGAATGACCCCATGAAAGAGAGTAAAGTGCATGCTGCTTGCATGATGAACTGAAAGAGAGCATTTGAGTATTCACAAAGGGACAGTCCAACGTCTTAAAAGACGAGTACTGAAGAACATTAAGTCTAATGGTCCCCTCTGCCTACTGCACTGCTGTGTCAAAAGCTTCTAGTTCTCCTTGCCTGAAGGGAGACCACTCGTTGAAATACCATGGCTGCTTCCCAATTCTGAAGAGGTTGTACCACTGAAAGGTATGCAGAACTACATACTAAGAAGCTGCTTCATTCCAAAACCGTATCATATGTATTCCTATTCTGTACATTAAGCGATGATTTCATATCAAATAGTACTTTGTCATCGTTGTGTGTCTCAAAGTCATTTTCAACTCGTGGTGACCCTAAGGCAAAACTATGAAGATAGCCACCCTAGTGTAATGATTTGAGAACTGGGTTATGACTCTGGAGACCAGTGTTCAAATCTCCATTCAGCCATGGAAACTCAGTGGGCAAGTCATACTCTCTCAGCCGCAGAAGAAGGCTAAGGCACCCCCCCCAAGAAACCCCCATGACAGGTTCACCTTAGGGTATTCATAAGTGGGAAACGACTTGAAAACATACAACAACAACAAAAAAGCAAAGCTATCCTGGTTTTTCTTTTATTCTTTCTTTTGACAATATTTTTCAGAGGGGTTTGCCTTAGCCTTCCTCTGAAGCTGAGAGCATGTGACTTGTCCAAGGTCACCAGCTGGGTTTCCATGGTTGAGCAGGTATTCCAACTCTGCTCTCCAAAAGCTGTGGTCCAATGATCAGACCATTACACCAAACTGGCTCTCCTGATACTCCTTACTGTTCTGAAAATGAGGCCTCAGAGGCCCAACTTCTAGAAATATTCCCATAAAACTAAAAACATACAGAGAAAAGCTTAAACACACACCTTTCATACGGGATCTAATTAACGTTCAATTGTATCTTTGGGAAAAGAAAAACAATTCACTCAACACAGTCAGCCCTCCACATCCGCAGGTTTAACTTTCATGGATCTGATTATTTCCAAGTTTTCCAACCCCTGCCTCCCCCAACTCAGGTGCTTCTTTGCGGGAGAACCTTCCCTCTCAGCAGATCTGATCAGGCTATGCAACCCCTTGAGAACCTGCCTCTGGTCATCCACCAGCTCTCTTCCAAATTTACAGAAGCAGGACTGAGAAATACACTTTGTCAGCCTGGCACTTGGAGAGTTACCTTTCAAAGGCAATTTGTTTTCATTACTGGTTACTATGATTTTAAAAGCAAAAATCATAAACAGAGAGTTGCAAGTAATATAGTTACCTGCATCTAACTACCAGTGTCATAGTAATATATGTACAACTAAGTTACATTTCAAAAGCAACACAAGTAGCTACAGCAAGGTTACTTTACTTGTATAATGAGTTAATAGTTTCTAGTTATTTCCAAATATTCCTATTTAACAAGAACTTTTAACAAATAAAGTGACATTTCATACCACTTTATCATTCCATAGTTCTTCTTTTCCAAAAAATTAATGGAAAGTAATGAAAAAGCAACAAGTAACACAAGATACTTTTGAAGAAGTTACTTTTTCATAATTGCAATGAGTAGCAGCAAGGAGTTACTTTCAAACACTGCAATAGATAATTTAACAAATTACTTCAAAGAGGCAACTTCAACACTCTGCCAAAATATAATGCTTCATTAAAAATTACATGACTGTTCATTGTTTTGCCTTTTGTTGCATTACTTTTTCTGACTTAAAAAACCCTGAAAATGACGTTTTTAAATGAAATAACTGCTTAAATGTAATGGACAGAAATCATTCTTTGCTACATCAATAAAGCACCTTTCCTGATGTTTGTTGTAGGACTTTTGAGAAGCTGGTCACATCCTCAGTAGGTGCCTTTAAATCAAATCTGATTTATAGCAACCTCGTCATCAGGTTTTCACGGCAAGATGTCTTTAGAGCAGGTTTGCCATTGCTTTCCTCTGAGACTGAGCAGGTGCGACCTGCCCAAGACCATCCCTGGTCTTCCAGAGTCCTAGTTCAATGCTCAAACCACTACACCACACTACCTCTCACATCCTCATTGTTGCTATGTGCCTTCAAGTTGTCTCCAACTTACAGCGATCCTAAGGCAATCCTACCACAGGGTTTTTCTTGGCAAGATTTCTTCAGAAGGGGCTTCCCTTTGCCTTCCTCTATGGCTGAGAGTGCATGACTTGCCCAGTGGGTTTCCACGGCTAAGCAGGGATTTGAGCTCTGGTCTTTTGGAGTCCCAGCGCAACTTCAAACCAATATGCCACACTGCCACAAAGTACCCAAAAGAAAATCCCACTCCACATCACTGCAAACAACTACAGAGAACCTACCTTTCTTTGAGTTCTGTGCTGGTCCTTATAACCTATCTGTAAATGGTCAGAGGAACTCTTGCTCAGCTACTAAGACTGGTGTCTTTATGTAGGGAATCAGCAGTTTCCCCCAAATGGGTTAGGGAATGACACCACATTTATGCCCATTGCTACTTTTCTTAGAATCAGAATTGGAAGAGACCACAAGGGCCATCAAGTCTAATCCCCTGCCATGCAGGACACACCATTAAAGTATTTCCTTTCCCTTTCTTGCCTTTTTAGAAACTCACTCACAGACTGGCAGCCAATGGCCAATGGACCACCACTTCAAACAGCACTGAAATATTCAAAAAGGCACAACTGGGAAGTCCTGCATTTTTCCCTTCTAAATTATGCTGGGCAAAACAAGCACAATCCCAAATGTCCTAGGAAGGGAGTTCACTGGAAGAACATGGTATAGCCTTTCAAAAAAATAAGTCACCTGCCAAGATCTAGACTATGTAGGATGGGCAAGGTTTTGAAACAGCTACTTCAACTGCTGTGCAAAGTCTCTGGCAGTGCAATCTAACCCTCAGTTCAATGGGATATATTTGCAAGATGGGATTGCAGCTTCAAGAGGTTGTGGTGGCAAATGAGGTGGGCCTCTAGATCTAAAGGAAGCTTTCCCCAATAGCAGTGAATTTTAGAGCTGGAAGTAACCAGCAAGGCCATCTAGTCCAAGCCCCTTGGAAGACACAACTAAAGCATCCTCATCCAGACACTGAGGCAGTAATTTCTTTCCAAATGAATGTTACTGGGGGACACTTCTCACATACCCATGCACAAAAGTGATTCATTACATTAGAATAAAGTTAGAAGACCTTTATAAGCCTGTGGGCCAAATTAAATTACAGACTAATTCTTGAGGGCAGGAGAGGAATGACCCAGTGGTGGCTTGGGCCAAAGGAAAAGAGAGTTGGGCCAAAAATGTTGTGTGCATCCTCAAGCCACCTGTCAACTTATGGCAATTTGATGTATTTCACAGTGTTTTGTTAGGCAGGCAGAATCCTCAGAGCTGGCTTGCCACTGCCTTCCTCTGAAATATTGTCTACAGCACATGGTATTCCTTAGCAGTCTTCCATTCAAGTACTAATCAAGGCTGGCCCTGCTGAACTTCCAAGATCAGAAGGCATCTTTTAGCTAAATCCTCCTTTAATGAGGCTCAGGAGAAGCATTTCAATCTTTCAGATGGAGGAGAAACCTTTACAAATATAGTCATCGCTCCACATTTGCTAGGGGTAGGGGCACAAGACCCCTGTGAAAGTGAAAAAAACATGAATAACTCTAGGCCCTCCCAAACCATATTTAACACACACAAAAAGTATGATCACCCTATTCAACCTACCTTGGATTCCTTTGAGGCATCAGGGTTCCTTCACAAGGCAGAAGTGGGGGGCTGGTGGGGCTTACGGCCACCTCCACAGCTGCCCCACACTGTTTTTAAGAGGGACTTACACGCCTCATTTGCAGTTTCTCAGTTCCACGAGACTTGCAGTCCCTATTAAAAATGGCATAGGGAGGCAGCAAGGGGACAGCAAAGAATCTGTGAATAACCAAATCGGCAAAAGTGAAACCTGCAAACGTGGAGGGCTGACTGTATTGGAAAATCAGCTATGGGTAGTAACATAGCAAAGGGGGAGTGATTCTCTGGTGAAACTCAAAATACCCAATTATTACTCCCAGAGGGCTGGATTCAAATCATGGCCTAAGGTCCTCCACCCCTGGCTTAGATGATGGACTCCTAATACTCAGAATTATCCTGCCCATCTGTTCAAATCACTGTTCTGCCCACACCTCCCCTACGGTTTCATAAATTAACTTGTCTTGCAAAATGATTCAATGACACTTTCTATAAAAACATGGTGGATGAGAATAACACCCACTGCCCCCAGAAGAGGCTGACTTGTAAGGGGCAAGACCAGAGCATGGAGTCATACAGAGATGCTACTCAGTCCCTCTCACAGTACACAGTTTGGGGAAACACTGACCTCAAGAAGGAAGACATTCAGGCACAGAAACAGTCCAAATGTCAAAGCAGGTAGCAAAAATATTATGGGATCACTGCGAGAAACACTGTCTAAACTTTACAGGGTAACCAAGAGAAACATTTTGTGATGTGAATCAAGGATTGTGACATTAAAGAGGCACTGGCGAATCAGAAGCCGTTGTGCCTTTTTCACTGGAATCAAGTGAGAGCTCTTGACGTTTTGGCATTTTCTGCACAGAAAACTCTTTTCTGTGCAAAACCACTTGCAAATTTTGTACAGAATAAGTTCCCAGTTGCATCACTGCCTGTACGGGAAACAGCATTTTCTATGCCAGATATAATATACATTTCTTGCATAGGAATAGTATTTTCTGTGCAGAAAATACAGTTTTCTGCACAAAACATGCATCAAATAAGTTTTAAACATTGAAGATTTTCATCAGTTCCGGGTTTTTCTCATCAGGGTTTTCTCTACACTTGAAAAACAATTTGAATATTTTTTAATTTATTTATTTAGAATATTTTCAAAAGGTCTTTTCATTCCTATTCCACACAAGCTTCAAACAAGACAAGAGGTATTACTCTGAACAGTTACATTTCCACCTGTACTTGGGAACTGAATCTTTTCAAGTACAAAAATTTGTTCCTGTTACTCATTGCAATGTTTGCTGAGTAATCCATTTTCACTGCTCTATATAACCTCAGAAATCTTCTTGCAGGTGATACAGTCTTATTTACTTCTCTGTTGCTTTTTTAAAAAAATAGGATTGATAGAAGAACAGCATCTAAAAATAGCCTTGAAAAGTAACTTGTAAAGCAGAAGTGGAGAAAGTACAACTTGTGGGTGCCATGTACCCCTCAAGATTGTTCTTGCAGGACCTCAGCATCTCTCCAAAGAACTCCCATTATTTTAAAGCAAAATAGTTATATGTCACAGAAATGAGGCAGGGGCCTAAATGCATCTGTTCTTAATCTTGGAAGCTAAACAAAATCAGCCCTTATTAGCACCTGGATGGGAAACCACCAACAAATACCAAGTGCTGTAGGCATATTTCAGAAGAAGGACCTGGCTAAACTACCTCTTATTCCTTGCCTAAGAAACCCCTACGAAATTCATGAGGTCACCACAGGCTGACAAACAACTTGAAGGCACACACACACACACAAAATTCCCAGCAGTCCCAGCACAGCCAGTGATAAGGAATGCTGTGAAATATAGCACACCGCCACCAACAATAAGTTGACTTTTTCCCCTTCTTTGCTACCTTTTGGAATTTCACTATGAAATGTGCTAACTGCCAGAACACAAAAAAAGTAACTTGTTACCAGTAGCTATGTGGCGTGTAACATGTTATTCCCTAGGTCTGCTCAAGATCACTGCAAAATTCAGAGGACAAGGAAAGGTTATCCTTTTGAGCCCCAAAGCTTTATGATCTGTCCCACAACAAAGGTTTTGTGCTTCATTTCTAGAGCCGTGACCTATGATTTCCCAGACTGTGGGGTCCCACACACCAAGAACACCATCAACAAAACTGACATTCTAAGCCAGGTGTGAAACAGAAAGCAGTCCTTCATATGCAGCTAGACTGCAACTCCCAGCATCCCTCACCAATGGCTATGCCAGCAGAGGGTTGCACTAGATGATCCTTGGGGTTCTCTCCAAGCCTAAAATCTGTTTCCCCTGCCCTCTTGACACCATGCTTGAGCTGCCAGTAAAGCTGAGTGGACGAAGTTCCTGAATCCTACCTTCACCCACATTCCCAGCCATTTCTGGAGGTACAGCAATATAATCCCACTTTGCAGGGCGGAGAGCTACATCACAGAATTGGCTGCTCACTCCCAAGTAAGCAAAGAGGTAGACGAAGGTGCCCTACCCAAACTTCCCAATTTGAAATACCGAACTCAAGAGTGGCTCTCAAATACTGGAGCCTCAGCCTGCAGCCCCAGGCAGGACCTGGGAACTTTTAAAGTTTCTAACAGGAGGGAGGGTCAACATCAGTAAGCAGGTCTTTCTAAATTCTGCCTATTTGCAGGCATGGTATTACAAAACAATGGAACTATAGAACAAATTGCATTAAAATAATAACAACATAAGTATGCCTCAGTTAATAAAGTAGATATATCCTTGGGCATTACTTCTTTTAACAGAAAATTTAACACCGCTGTCAGAAGCACAGAAATAGGTCCCTACATTACAAAATAAAAAATAAAAAAATAGCACATTGACATGTTTCAACAAACTTTTTATTCAAAACTAACAACATGCATATGTGAAAGGAAACAATCTAATCAGATGAGCCTTGCATAAGTAAACAAAAACATTCTGAATCTTCTAGAGCCAGTTGAAAAGCTTGCATGATCAGTAAATAATTCTGGAGGCAATTGCTCTTTGCCTGTTGTAGGCGAGCAGAAATGGTACAATAGGTTCAGGCAGAGTGGAAACCCAAACTTCTGAAGCTCAAGCTTTACTGCATTGTCCACTGCAGACACTCTGCTCAAAGTCTGTCTCTCTTTATCTTGTCTTTGCCATCTTCCCATACCAATGCTGCTAGAAAAACCTCCTGCTAGACAGAGGACAAGTAAGAAAAGTGGAGACTGGGCAGGCATAAAAAGACTTTGTAAAAGGAGTTTCTTTGTCAAAAGCTTTGTTAACTGAAGTATGCCTGTAACAACAACCAACTGAAGCTGATTAAAACCCAGATTACCATGAAAGCAATGGCAAAATGATAAATGAAATATTACAAAACTAAGCAAATAAAAATAAATCACTACTTTATCCATCAAAAGAGGGGTAAATGTAAATCCCTACTGCATACCTAGGAAAGCTAAACTACATGCTTTGTTATGTCTGCATCTAAAATAGTTGTCTTAATAGTTATATTTGCACGCCCATGCTTGATCATTTAGAATCATAAAATTGGAAGGAGCCTCATGGGCCATCAAGTTCAGCACCCTGTCCAGTGCAGGATCTCCAGCTAAAGCAGCCCTAACACCACAATGCAAAGTATAGGATGCACAACCACAGTACACAATGCGTGCCTTGCAAAGAGAACCTACAGGTAAACATGCTGCCTGTGTCACTCCACATCCTCTGATTATCAGCAGGATACCTCTGAATTTCTGGTCCCACGCATGCAGTGTGACAGGTGAATGTGCCCGAGTAAATTCCGACCTTGACCTTGTAGAGTTTCAGGAGCCAAAGAGGGGTCAATCCAGTCAATGCTTGGATGGCAAAACCATCATGAAGAAATAGCCAATAGAGGTAGGGAAAAATTCTACCTGAAAGAAACCCTGGAGGGCTGCTGTGGTCAGTCCAAGTTGACAATATTAGACAAGAAGGCATATTCAGTCAGTATGAAGCAGCTTCCTTGGTTGCAAAGCATAATAAATGCACCCTAACATAAAATAGCCAAATGTGTTCATAAATACACAAGAAGAGCAACAAACTGCAAATTGATTTCAGCCACACTGCATTCTGACCTTGCCTAGCACAAATTTCAGAGGAGAAGCGAAGAGTTGATAATGTTGCTCTGGGAGCCTGTGAACTACAGAGCAGCAGACTTAAATGCAATTGCAAATAAAGAATGCACACAGATTCAGTCTACAGAGATTTATTTTTTAAAAAATATATTTATTAAAGATATAATAGAAACAAAAAAGATAACACACCAAAGAAAAGTAAACAATTACACAAAGACAAACAAATACAGGTACAAATACACAGAAGAAAACGTAACTGCATATCCATATATAAATTTGAATGTACATGGAAATTCATATTAAAAAAAGAGGTTTCCCCACCTGATGAAAGTACAGCTAACATTAAAAAAAATCTTAATTCATACCTCTTCTGAACGTAATATATATGTGATCCAATAATTCTCACCTCAGTCCCTTTAATCTATCTACACCATTTAAGCTTAAAAAATGTAAACATATGAGAAATGCACACAGGTCTTCACATCTTTCTAGAAACTAAAAAACCAAATACAACATCAGGAGTTTATATACGTAAGCTCTATAAATAATCTCCATCTGCTATGGACCACTTTCAATATAAATCATCTCCAAATTATCAAACCCCTTGGAATTCCTTCTAACGAAATGTCACAAAATAATGTACGTATAAAGTAATTAACAATCAAATCCAGGTACGTTATCAATCCTATTCTTTGTCTGCAAAAAATCTTTAAGTGGTGCCCAGTTTCTACAAAATTTGCTATTCAGCTTATCATCTAGAGTGTAAGTAAGTTTATCCATTTCAACTATATCCATCAACTTCTCCACCCACTTTTCTACCGCTGGAATAGCAGTAACTCTCCAATATCTAGCAAATGGTATCCTGGCCGCCATAACTGTGTGTCAAATCAGTCTTTCTCCAAGATCTCTTTCTTCCTTTTTCTCCAATTTCAACATGCCCAACAGGAAGAATTGGGGTTTCAGTTCGATTTTTATCTTTTGCATTGTGGATTTGATTTTCATCCAGTATTTTTTTGGCTTCATTGCACCCCCACGATAAGATGATAAAACGTTCCAGTCCTGTTCGTTACACTTCCAACATGTATTTCTGGAACCTTTGTACAGTTTAGCTATTCTAACTGGTGAGAGATACCATCTATACATCCTTTTTAATAAATTTTCTTGGAGATCATATGACTTCGTATAAGTTAAGTTGTTTCTCCAGATCTTCTCCCATTCTTCCAATAAAATATTATGTCCAAGATCTTTGGCCCATTGGACCATACAATCTTTAAAAGTTTCTTCTTCCAGGTTTATTCTCAATAGCATTACATACAATTTAGAAACCAATCTTTTTATCCCTTAAGTAAACATTCTTCATTGCATCATCTTCAAATCCATGCCTCTAACTTTAAGGTCTTCTTTAAATTTATTAATTACTTGCATATAAGGAAATCACTTATCTGTACCTTCTTTCATCACTTGCTGTCTTTTTTAACTTGGTAAGAGTCTCCTGATTTTTTCAAAAGGTGTTTGTAAGTTAACCAAACACCATGTTTCCTTAATTCTTTACTAGAGTGAACTTTTAAAGGAAGGAGCCAGGATGGCAACTTAGAATAAAATATCCCAGACCTTATATAAAGATTTACAGATAACGTGGTTTTAAAAAGATATCTGCCTTATTATATCAAAGAAAGGCATGCCAGCCAAAATGCAGGTCAGAGATTATATAAATCTACATAGAGAGATTTATAAAGGGCTATTGGCCTAAATGCCCCCAAAGCATCAAAGCCCTGCTTAATACCTGAGTGGGAGACCACCAAAAAATAGCAGGTGCTCTAGGCTACATTTCAAAGGAAGGAATTGGCAAAACCACCTCAGAGTATTCCCTCCCTAAGAAAACCTGATGAATTTCATGGGACCACAATCAGTCAACAGGCTTATGTCATTCATTGTCACTGGGGACACAATGGATCCTCATGTTCAATTCTGGATCTTGGCCTCTTTGTATCATACAAGCAGCAGAAAAATTTCCGCTCTTAACAGTGATAGTTCTATCATTGCAACAGAACCAAGGAGAAGGCTGCAGGGAATATCAATGCTACTTAGTTCTCAAAATCTGCAAGTCTGTAGTATTTTGTCAGTCCCATCTTGCCAATCTCCAGCACCAGGTGGGAAAGAGTAGGGAAAGGGAACAGCTGTGAACTGCACAAAATTGCAAGGTCCAAGTTAAGTAGGCCCACAAGCAGAAACTCATTAGTAAAAGACTGCAAACTAAATACCATTGTGTAATAAATACACCACAACACATAGTAACAGCCATGTAGGTTTATAAATCAACAGTAGGCATCAGTACAAGTTTGTTCTAACCACATGGCATTCTGACCTTGTTCCACTTGTGGTGGAGGTATAGGAAGTGGATAAAGTTGTTTTTAGTAGTGTAAGAGTGGTTTTGTAAAGGAGTCCAAAAATCCTTTAAGAGTGGAAAGATCTTGTTCCAGATTTGGCCAGTTCAAAGTGAAGTGGTGAAAAATTCTTCCTCAGTTTCACAGAGGAATGAGCCAAAACTTGGCTGAAAGATTCAGTATCTGTATTTGCTATCATCATATACTTACAAATACATGTGGCTATTTTATATGTTATGGTGCATTTGTTTACACCAGCGGTTCTCAACCTGTGGGTCGTGACCCCTTTGGGGGTAGAATGACCCTATCACAGGGGTCGCCTAAGACCATTGGAAAATACATATCTCCGATGGTCTTAGCCTCCATTCCCTCCTTGGTAGTGGTGCACAAGCGCAAGCCATGTGCTCGCGTCCTCCTGCCCCCTTTGGCGGGAGCGCGTGCGGCCACATTGTCGCCACAGCAGGAGTGGTGGTGCGCAAGTGCGAGCCACGCGCTTGTGTCCCCCTGCTCCCTGTTCAGAAGGGACTGAAATCGCTCCCCTTCTCCGCTACCGGGAGAACCTCCCATCTGATGGGCCAGCTTGGGGGGGCGGCAGCAGCACGGGGGGCAGGCCCCCTCCTCGCCACGGCCCCTGCCCCACTCGCCACGGAGGGGGGTGCTGCAGAGGGGCCACGGGGCCGCAAGGCGGCACTTTTCCAGGGGGGCGAGCTGCACCCGGCGCAAAAGACAAAGGGTCCTGGGATTCCTCCCCCCCAGCCAGGGTCAACACTCTGGAAACTCTTCCCACACTGCCCCTCCCCAGCGGGAATGAGAGCAAAGCAGAAGCAGAGCCCGGGGAATCTCGGAGTTTTTTCCTGGGGGAGACGCGTGGCTCCTTTCCCTCCCTGCGCCCCCGTTCCTGGCCGGCAACGCGGCCTTTGCCAAGGGGGGGGGGAGGCATTGTAAATAATAAATAAATAATTTTATGGTTGGGGTCACCACAACATGAGGAACTGCGGCATTAGGAAGGTTGAGAACCACTGGTTTACACACTGGAATACAATTTGGGGGCTTTGTCGTTCTGCCAATGGGTGTTAGCTCTGAATTGTACCAACACCTGCTGTGGAAACATCAGAGCTATCACCATAAGTGAGACTCATAATGAATCACCTCCATGATATCTGAAAACACACATCTGCAAGCCTTGCAGAAAAACAGAGCTGCCCATTTAGAACCACCACATAAATGGATCTATTACACAGAAAAGACTACAACATATTTATTCTAGATTTATTTAAATCATTCTTTTAGGGAAAGGCTTTCCTTCTCCCTGTGAAACCATAAAGCCATTCTTAAATACACAAAACGATCCTATGGGACAAAATAAAAAGTAGCTAAGTCCATAGAGAATCAATTAGTTGTTTTCAATGTGTCCACTCTGTGTGCACATGCACCTGTAGGTTTGCGCCTTCAAGCTCCCCATTGCGCCTTCAAGCTCCCCATGAATTTCACAGGGTTTTCTTAGGCAAGGAAGACTCAGCAGTGGTTTTGCCAGTGCCTTCCTCTGAAATAGAGCCTACAGCATCTGGTATTCATTGGTCACCTCCCATCCAAGTACTAACCAGGAACAACACTCCTCAGCTTCCAAGATCAGATGGGATCTGGTGTTTTTAAGGTATTTAGGCACTAGGTCTACTTAAAGTATGACTAAATCTGGAACCTAGCCCAATAGAAGTGTTAAACCCAGCTGATACTAGTTTTAATCTTTATTTTATTATAAACAACTTCACATTTTCAAAATTCTTCATACAGTCTTAGGACCCCTGGCAATAATCTTTCCTGAAGAATGGGAGAAGTCCCAGCAGACCAGAGGAGCAAAGAGAAGATGGGGGCAAATATTGTTCCTATCTTCAAAAAGGGGAGGAAAAAAAAGAGGACTGCCCAGTCAGCTTTCATCAATACCAGGAAAAATTCAAGATCAAATTATTAAACAGACAAAACAGTCTGTGAGTACTTAGAAAGGAATGCCATGGCTACTAAAAGTCAGTCTTATCTGTTTTTTTGATAGATTTAACTGGGATGATAGATTAAGTGAATACTTGGACACAGTGTATCTTAACTTTAGTAAGGTGTTTGACAAGGTTTCTCCATGATATTCTTGCAAACAAGGTAGTAAAATGTGAGCTACACAATGCTAGTTCAGTGGATTTGTAACTGGTTGGCTGACCAAACCTAAAGGGTGCTCACCAATGGCTCCTCTTCCTCCTAAACAGAAGTGACTAGTGGGGTACCGCAGGGTTCTGTCCTGGGCCCTGTGCTGTTCAACATCTTTATGAATGATTTGGATGAGAGAATAGAGGGCATTCCTATCAAATCTGCAGATGACACCAAGTTGTAGGGGTAGCTAATACCTGAGAGAACAGGAACAGAATTCAAAATGATCTTAACAGATTAGAGAGCTGAGCCAAAATCAACAAAAGAAATTTCAACAGGGAGAAGTGTAAGGTACTACACTTGGGCAGAAAAAACAAAATGCACAGATACAAGACGGGTGACACCTGGCTTGACCATAGTACATGCAAAAAAGGATCTAGGTGTCCAGTTCTGGATACCACAGTTCAGGAACGATATTGACAAGCTGGGATGTGTCCAGAAAAGGGAGACCAAAACGGTAAAAGGCCTGGAAACCATGAAACTCTATGAGGAAAGGCTTAGGAAACTGTGCACATTTAGCCTGGAGAAGACAAGGTTAAGAAGCAACATGATAGCTATGTTTAAATATTTGAAGGAATGGCATATGCAAGATGGAGCAAGCCTGTTTTTTGCTGCTCCAGAGACTATGACACAAGCAATGGCTTCAAACTTCAGGAAAGGAGATTCCATTTAAACTTCCTGACAGTAAGAACAGTTCAACAGTAGAATGTGTTGTCTGGGAGTGTGATGGAGTGTCCTACGGGAGTCTCCTTCCTGGAGGTTTCTAAACACAGGTTGGACGGCCATCCATCAGGAATTCTTTGATGTTGTATTCCTGCATGGCAGGGGGTTAGACTAGATGACCCTTGTGGTTTCTTCCAACTCTATGATTCTATCAAGTCTTGATCCAAGCCAGTGAGAAAATATTATACCAACAGTGAAAATATTCTGCTGTGTCCTTAACGTAGTGTGAGAGGGTTTTCTTTCCTGATTGTGCTTCTCCCTTTTATGTATGTATGTATTTAATTATTCATTCATATGCTGCCTTTCTCCCAGAAACAACCTGTCACACAAAAGTTACAGAGTTTTTCCAGACATGAAAATAAATCGGTGCAACAGTTTCTCCATAGGAATTATAGTCCAACTCCCTGCCATGTAGGAACACCCTCAAAGCACTCCTGACAGATGGCCATCCAGCCTCTGCTTAAAAACCTCCAAAGGAGACTCCACCACACTCCGAGGCAGCATATTCCACTGCCGGACAGCCCTGACTGTCAGGAAGTTCTTCCTGTGGTTCAGGTGGAATCTCCTTTCCTGCAGCTTGAATCCATTGCTCCTTGTCCTGGTCTCTGGAACAGCAGAAAACAAGCCCATTCCTTCCTCTACATGGCATCCCTTCAAATATTATAACATGGCTATCATGTCCCCTCTAAACCTTCTCTTCTGCAGACTAAACATACCCAGCTTTCTAAGTCTATCCTCATAGCGCTTCATGACTTCCAGGCCCCTCACCATTCTGGTCACCCTCCTCTGAACTTGCTCCAGCTTGTCAATATCCTTCTTGAATTGGGGTGCCCAGAACTGGACACAGTATTCAAGATGGGGTCTAACCAAAGCAGAGTAGAGTGGTACCAGTACCTCCCTCGATCTAGACACCATACTCCTATTGATGCAGCCGAGAACTGCATTGGCATTCTTGGCTGCCGCATCACACTGCTGACTCACGTTCAGCTTGTGGTCTATGAAGACTCCTAGATCCTTTTCACACGTACTGCTATCCAGCCACGTGTCCCCCATCCTATATTTCTGTATTCCATTTTTTCTACCTAAGTGTAGGACCTTACATTTCTCTCTGTTGAATTTCATTTTGTTAGCCTTGGCCCAGCTCTCCAGAGGGACTTCTGCAGATGTTCTTGGAGGAGGAGACTCAGTAAAACCAAAACAGAAAGATAACTCTAGGTAGCAGGTGCCCAGGTCATCTGACAATGCAATCCTGAGCATATATACTTAGAAGTCAGATCCACCAAATTCAACAGTAGTTTCTCCCTGGGCAACCATGCTTAAGGCTATAGTCTAAAATTCTTACCATGCTGTTGTCTTTATGTTGCTAAAAGGAGCTGGAAACTTACAAAGGTATTACTTTGGCTTATATGAGAGGTGGGAATCCACCCTGCCCTTTGGGATGTTGTTGGAATCCAAGTCCCATCTATCTTAACCAGCACATCCAAAGGCGAGGAATGCTGGGACAGCCTACTCCTAACCTAAGCCTCTTTGCTAGTTCTAACTAGAATCAATGACACCTCAGTCAATACTTATGTAAGTGTCATTCATTTAATGTGTCTGATCTAGCCCAACTTCAATAGGAGTCGCCCTTTCACATCTGATCAGAATGCAACCATTCTTGGAGTAAGTTCCACTGAACTTTAGTGAGATATACTTTTGAGCAAACGTGCGCTATTTTCTGATTGAGCCTGCCTCTAATATTCTTACGCATCATACCTGGAAGGATGAAATCTTCTTTCACCCAGTAACTTCACACCAGAGCCTGAGGTCCAAGCATCTCTCACTTTGCTCAAGCAAGGGATGTGTGATTAAGCCATCTCTGAAGAGGAACAGAGTGCATTTTAATCACTACTAAGCAATTACCCCCATACACACACAAAAAATCTCCAAAAGAAAAAAAAAACCCTGTTAGGGGGAAACAGGGTACAAAAGGATCTTGTAGCAACTTTGAGCCTAACTGAAATAAGCCTGCATCATAAACTCATAGACCATCTATGAAAGCTTAGGCTACAAACTTATTTTGCTCTGCTTGTCTCAAAGGTGCTACAAGATCCTTTGTATGCTGATACTGACTAACACAGCTGCTTCTCCGGGAACCAGGAGTAAGGGAAAATGGGGAGACTGGAAATGCCACCTCTTTTCTTAGGAGACTGGAAATGTTCTTAGGAGACAGGAAATGCCACCTCTTTTCCTAGAAATAAAGTATGATCAAATCAAGATCCAAAAGTGGCATCCTCCATTTCTCAGCAGAATGAGTACTCATTCAGCCTGCAGAGATTACTGAGGCCTTAACTCAATAGAAGCCACAACAAAAAAAACTATGCAGCTGCTATATCAGGACAAAACCGTTCAGGTGCCAGGTTCTTACAGTGCTCAGTCCTTTCCCAACCAGGCACCTAGAGGCTGCAGTCCATGAGGTTCTTTTCAGCCATCATGACAACTGGCCAGTCCACTTTCAGTGCCAACAGGGCACGCTTCCTGGCAGCAGAACTATCACCTCAACTGAGGAGAGATACACTTGTTTCAAACTTTCAGAATATCTTGTCACTCAGTTTCTTTGAATGACACCAATTTCCTATATTGCAAAAGAAGCAAAAAAAAAAAAGAAGGTTCTCTATAT